>MJUU01036911.1:305600-332984 GCA_002080025.1 Modiolus philippinarum | reverse complement strand
AAATATATATATATATATATATATATATATATATACCCGTTAGTTTTATGGTAAAATTTATTGTTGTGTTTCTTATGTACTAGCATATCACAAATATTTTTATCTCTGCGATAGGCAACAAGAGGCGGTTGAGGGAATATTTTTTTTAAATTATCTGATCGATGTAACGTATTCGTGTGTTTTCGGAGAATTGAGTGAATATTTGGTAAAGCATCTGTGTACGTTAAAATGGACTGAGTTTCTGTCGGAAAGAATGGAAGACAATCTAACCAAAAAGATTTTTTCGTAAAAAAAGGTATATACCAAAGACCATAGTTTTTGAAGAAAATATAGATATGAAATTTCTTCTCCATTGTACTGATAATTGGAAACATCCCGACTAAACTTTGACACATGGCTGATGTAGTTCTTGTATTCACGTTAAATATTTGTTCAATAATAAAACGTTGAAATTCATCTAATGTCGCATAATCAGAAGATATAAGGATAGTCCACATTTTGCAGCCATTTAAAAATTCATTACGCCCTTTCCTACACATATTATCCGTCCGAGCTGCCGATTGCGCGATCTTTACTTTACTCAATACCGACAAGCGTGTAATTATTATTACACGAAATACTTTATTATCGATAGTCCAGTTAAATTTCACATTATTTTTACAGACTACTTTTGAGCATTAAACAGAACTGGCCATTTTTTGCGCATGCTCTGTGCAAATATGTAACACATTTTGGAGCGCAATCGGCAAAGTGCTGATACAAGAAATGTCATCTGCAAATACTGTCTAACGCCTTGACGTCAGACAATAACGCACATTAAACTCTTGTAATAGGTTGTCCAGGTTGTTGTTAATCCAGTCTTGCCCTGGTGCTTTTCGTAATTCAATTTTTATACGAGCGCAAAACAAGAATTTGAGGCTGTATTATGGCATGGTGCTGTCGTCGTCGTTGTCGTCGTCTGTAGACACTTATGTTTTTGGTCAGTAACTTTAGTTCCAATTGATCGATCATTACCACATTTTAACACAATGTTCCTGAAGGCTGGGATTGGTTTTTATTTTTGTGGCCCCGCCTGTTTTCAGAAAAGGGCCAAAAAGGGACAAATTGGGTGTTTATATATATTGAGCTGTAGAAACTTTATTATTTGTTGGAATTTGATTGGCTTTCTTTCCCTGTACTCCTGAAAAATTTCCAATCTGCAGCAACTAACAGATTTCATGTCAGATGTACCGTCCACGAGATAAATGGGCCCAAAAGGGACGAATCTCAAAAATATAAATTGCAGTTTTTTTAAATGGATTCCTTATGAAAAATTGACATAGGCTTTCTCATTAGATTTTTGATAACTAGTTTCCTTTCGGATCTAGGGGAACAAAAAGGGGCCAAAATTGCAAATGTGCATAACACCTTAAATTTCATTTTTATCAGATTTTGGTGGGATGTCTTTATTTGGATTTCTCTTGTTATCAGCTGATTTTGGGGAAAATTTCGAAAAGTACCCTAAAAGCTCGGCACCACAGAGAAAAACTGTAGCACCAAGGTCCAATATTTTTTTTATATCTGTGTTATATGGGACAGTGTCTTTCAAACTAGCACTTTTTTATTCCGAGTTTTAGTATCTGGGTAGCTGTAATACCCGTAGTCCCGAAATTTGCTTTTTTTTCGACGCTTTTTGAGCGACGTTTTTTCAACATTCTTTTACAAGTATACCAGTTGCAATGGCCATAAATTATCACGCAAATTTAAATAGCTTTAATAGTCCTCTCTCAGTGTATAATAATATCATATAGCTACTATTAGTAGTTTTCCGCGGAAATGCACCACAATTTGCCTTTGCCCGTAAAATTTAAGCTAAAAATCGGACCATCAAATTTTAAAATGAGTAAAGGGTACCCTTCTTTGTGACGTCATAACTCTTGACTCACAAATCCGAAAGCATAAATTCTGGTGTCATTTAAAAGAGCAAGGATGGCCCTTTTTATTGATACCCTACATTAGACTCCATATAATACTGGTAGCTGACAATGTTGGATTTCCGTTGTATGGAAATTCCCATAGGTTACACGTTAAATCGGACCAACTGAACTCCTAGTAATGATCAGTGTAAGATGTGTTCATTTTAGGTTACCTTGAGGCCTTGGGTGGGGATGCTTTTTCACATTTTTGCTTCATTTTCATTACAAGCACTTTACTATGGCGACTTTGCTCTTAGTCTATGTTCTTAATTGTTGTTACAGCTTAGTGATAGTCTAACTCCTCTATCTATTTCATCTGGTAATAGAGAAGCTTGATGTTCGAATCGTACCGTATAAACTTCCTCTCACAGCAAGCTAAAGTTTCCCTTTTAATGTATCATGTTTCAATAAGTTTCTCATGAACCAAATTACTTTTTTCTAATTTACAGACTCTAGCTAGCACAGACTATAAGGTTACCCTTTATTCGATTAATTGACTAAATATGGGGTTTTACCACTATTCTCTGTAGATTTGTATCGTCTTTTCGTACCACTTTTACCATCTAATATAAACATATAATTTTCCTAACGGACACCCTGAATTGACTTGGCCCTTGTGGCTAGCGCACACCTATACCAAGTTATAGTATCTTCATTATCATCAGTCAATTCAATTGGTTTTTGAATTATATAGTTCGCGGAGGATGTCTGCTAACTCTATATCCAAATTTGCCATCAATTGCTGATTTGGGACATACATTTGTGTAAGCGGTAAGTCACTTTGTGTCTGACTATCACTGTTGTTTACATAATGTTTAGTCTGGGACGAGGATCCCGTTTCTGTCGAAACATTTATCATGGGGCTATTTTCTTGGGAATACTCCCTGAAATGAGGGTACATTTAAAACATTGTAACGGTGTCCATCCATTAAACAACTATTAACTCCAAAGGTCCGTGTAGGGACAGTAACAACAAGATTTTCTCGAACAGCAGACATAACACGTCCATCGACGTCGGTGACCAATTTTTAATCCTTAGTAGTTTAACAACATGTTTAGAAATTGTGAAATTGACTAGATAAGAAGAAACTGTTGGAAATTTAGCGAGGTCAAATTTTGTGGAACAAATTGACAGATTTAACTCGTATACCACATGCATTATATATATATAATTAATTAAACAAAAAAAATCATATGACTTAAAGATGACTGATAAAATTTTACAGTTTGTTTAATTGCAGGACAAAATACGTCTGTTTTATATGCTCGGAAAGGAGATAATGTTACTCTTGAATGTAGAATTAAAGCTAAGAGGAATCAAATTATTTGGTTAGGCCCACCAAATTTTGAACTTTATGCAATAGGAGATGGCGTATATGTTAACTTGACTTCCATAAGTATTGGCGGGAAAGAAGCAAACAATGAACATTTCCTACGGATTAATAATTTCAGTGACAAGTATGCTGGTGCTTACGACTGTTATACACTTTATCAATCAGAGCGTCATTTGTATTTCAACATCAAATTGTACAGTAAGTGATATCTGAATGTATGAACTCTTGCACATTTTATCGTGCAAGTTCGATAGGAAAAAGAAGGGGAACGGGGAATGTGTCAAAGAGACAACGACCCAAAGGGGAGTAATAACATAGTCTGTCATATACTTGAAGCCATTATTCAGGTAACTGCCGGACTGAAAATGACATATTTCAGTGTTGCAATATAGAAACTAAATACTGGGTTCAAATAACTAAATACCGAAGTTACTGTGAAATTTGATTCTGCATATGCGCATTTCGACAACTTATGTCTCCTCAGTGCAGATAAAATCTAAACGTTTGGAAGACCATAAACTCAAAGATGTTTAAAAACTGATAGAGAACAAATTACCAAATATGATCTAAATAGAAAGATAGATCTAAATAGATCTAAAAATTCAAGTGACGCAAAGGTTGTGTGCAATTGTAGTCGCTTGGCGTTCAACGTGAATTAACCTTTCGTATTTCGACAATCTATTTGTGAATATCTGAAGAAGAAAAGAAAAAAAAAATGTCTGATCAGACAACACTCATGAAAACCATTGCTGAATATCGTTTCACTTTGGATCAAATGGTAAACTCGTGTTCTTGTTTTCTTCTTCTGAAAACACAATAAACTGCACGAAAATGTATTCGATACCAGTAGCAAAGACATATAGTTTACCTTTGCTTTCCTGATCACAAACATTGACGCAAACGTGGAATATAATATAACATTGGACCATACTGGAGAACCGATGTGAATAGCAAGAAATAAGAAAATACATGTGTACCTAAGTTAACTATAATTAAGTTTCTTCAAATGGCCGTTTCGAAAACCTATGTCTCTTCAGTGTTATGATGGTGTGAAGAATATCGTGCATTTTGTTCAGAAAACAAACGTGACTAGTATGCTAGTATGGATCTTATTTTCGAATAAAATCATAAGAATAAAATATATATTGATCACCTTCTTTGACCATTGATACAAATTGATTTATCAGAAATGAACTCTCTCTCTCTCTCCCAACAACCGCAGTATAATATCGAAGAAACAAAGCACAAGATAACATAAATCAAAGTCGTCCAGAGACAAGGCAAAAGCAGGAACACTAGAAAACGGAATACCAAAGACACTACATGCCTACAAAACACACAGACACTGCATATACAACACAAAAAGCACAAACAGTGTGAACTCTCAAAACAAAACAAAAAAAAACAGAGTGACATCAGATGCTCTGGAAGGGTAGGCATGACATGCTCTGAACCTTTCACACTGTCAGTGGTTCAATACAGGGTAAGTTAAAACCGGTAATGTCAAATCCTGGAAGACGTGAATCTAGCTGAAAATGTTCTTAAGTGAGACAAGAATGATTGGTAGAATATAATTTTACAGTAAAATACTGGTTATAAATGGAACTGTCGCAGGCAGATAATATCTGTCTTTGTTGTTTTATTTCCGTCAATCGTTGGACAAATAAAATATATATATAATTTTTCTAAAAGGAAAATTATTATATGAAACTGTAATATCGGGGTTATGACTAGCAGGAACGGGTTGTCACATCCCCTTGCAACGGAGTTCAACCACTTGTTGTAATCATAATACATATATAACATCAAGCATTATAAATAATTAAAGCAAAATTTCACATTATACAATTAAAGCATGTGTACGAGGTCGATATGATGTTATATCGACCTGAGAAATGCATATCGACCGAGGATGAAATCGATATGCTTTTCTAGGTCGACCTCTAACACATGCTGTAATTGTTATATTATTAATTTACAAGAAAGAACTAAAAAGACTGAAAATAAAGAAAGCCTATATTTCACAAATTGAGTTTGATCTTTAAATCCTATAAATTTCACACAAAAGAAAAAGATTATACTTTATTTAAGTAAAATTTCATTTCATCTGATTATAAAATACTTCTATGTTAGTTACTGATATGAAAGATTATTTTGGTCTATATTTAGTAACGCCATGCAATATCACTTTATACAGGGAGTCATGTGACCACTTCTCCGCCAATTAAATTTCTCAAACGATATCAAATTAATAATATTAGAAAATACAACTTCAATGGATAGATTTCTAAATAAGGGTATATCGACAATTCGAACCCCTAACTGAACTTTACCGATTTTTCATCTCAAAATGCCACTTCCATTCTCATGTTTTACTTAGTAAATGAAGTAGCTTCCCTTTTCAAGAGTCAGTAAAATGGCATCTAGAAGTCTACCTAAAATTATTTATATTCCATTCGAAACATCAAAGGAGGCTAAATACAGCATTTTAGCGTACTATAATATTAATATTATATATCAATTAGGTCTTTCCGATAGCATCACAATACTTCTACATATATCAAATGTTATTACTTTTAACTGAAACAACGACAATAGAATACCGAAAGAACAAAGGAGTTGAATTTACAAAAATCGAAGTCCAAAGACATGGCCAAAACGAGGACACAGAAAAACAATAACGTGAGACACAGAAAGCAATGACGTTAGACAGATACAAAGCACAGATATAAAAATCACAACATTAAAAACAAAGGCACTCACAGCGTGGACTCCACTGAAACTGAGAGTGACATCAGGTTCTACGGAAGCGTAAGCATGTCCTGTTCTGTTAACAGCACCTGTCACACTATAAGTGAGTCAATCTAGGAAGTTGTCAAAATCGGAAGACGTGTACATACAATAGTGCGACCTTTTATCTCCTAGGCAAAGAGTGCATTTATAAGATATATTCCAAGTGACCCAATAATCAAGTGTTTTTACTTTTTGCTTGGGGTCAGAGAAATTTAGGGGTCTAGATAGCTGCCAAAACATTCTGATAATATTTCACTTATAATCACGAATATTTCTTTTCACTAAATACCTAAATATCGTCTTTGATCTGTTTGTATATCAAATATGTATATAGACATGTTTATTAATATTTCCATGAATTAACCCTATTATAAGTGAAATATTTACAATAGTGTTGATAGTCAAATACTTTACCGAAGCACAAAAAGAATATTTTACAGAGCCACCTACGGGTCTGCGATTCGTTAATGATGCAAGTGACTCCAACATTATAATAACTGAAGGAGACTTACTAACAGTTAAGTGTGTAGTACAGAAAGGAACTTGGCCTAATGAATCTTTGACGATAGTAAAGGATAGTCTTCCTGTTAATACTGTCGGTCAAGACAATCTGATTTACTCATTTGTGGCAAAGAAGTCTGATCATATGACGAATGTTAAATGTATTACTTACAGTCCAGTAATGATGAAGCCACTGTCCACAACACTTAGAATTCTTGTGAAATGTACGTATTTTATCGTCAGAAGTTTATAAGATTTATCACACGAAATAGGTATATATCACTTTTGAACCCAACCCACCAGAATAATGAACCAATTCAAATGTCAGATGAGTCAATATTTAAAGAGCATCAGTAAAATCCTGAACTGTCGTTGTTTTACACCTGTACTGGATTTATGTGAACAGTCCAACAATGAGAAATCTCGGTCTGTTAATTCCCTGTACTCTGTACATAGTTAATTTTATATTGTCAAAGCGGAGACAATCTTAAATTTCAATATCAAAAGATTCTATTACAGGGAAATAACTGACCGATTGTCCAGTATGCTGTAATTGATTCGTCAAAATGTTCACCTATCAGGCAACTTTTTCACAGCACACCGTCCATGCATTTAATTGTCCATATACAAACAAGTTAGGATTGAGAAACAACGACTTCCTCAAACAAAAAAAAATCATTTTTATTTGGAACAGTTCGGCCTTTTAGCATGAATGGTAAGAACCAGTCTACCTATTATTCTAAAAAATATATATATGAAAAAGAATGGAAATGGGGTAAATGTCAAGGAGACAACATCCCATATCCAGGTAAAAATGACCCCAAAACAAAGCATCTAGCATCATATAACTACCTAGCAACACTTATTTTGTTTTTACCTATTATTATTGCTATTATCCAATTCAATTATTGGAATTGCAAGTTTACAAAGTATAGAAAACAAATGTTTTATTTATTTATTTATTTTTACTTATTATTATTTTTTTTTTATTTTGGTTTATTAAGGTGGCTCACTCATCATATTTTTGAATTTGTGTCAGATTTCGGAACTCCTCTAGTTTTCTCCAGTTCAATGGCTTAAAAAAATTTGCAGACTGATCCCCAGTTTTTATTTCATGAATATCTTCTATAGGTTAAATTGAGACATCCGACAGGTTGTAATAAAATTCTTAATATACAATGTAACTTCCTAGCTTTTAGACAAAATAAAATAGTCCTATTGTTAAATTAAGGGAAAATCCAGAGAAATCCATTTCCCGCCAAATATTGTATCTGTTCAATCTCCATTAAAAGCACACGGACCTATATATTCCTTTCTACCATTTCAAGTCTACAATGCTTAATCAAAGTAAATAGGTTTCAAGAAATTCTTGATATAAAAAAATCAGGAGCGAACCTCCTTATTTTATTTATTTATTTCATTACATTCGCGATATTACAAGTAATTTCTGTTACTCGTCATTCTTTCATCCAAGAGCATATTTCATTGTTTCCGTCCAGCCGCCCCCTAGCTGATGGCAAAAGGACTGCAACGTAATTTATTTCGCCTCTGCCTCAGATTTTAGATATTTAAGTTGTTTTTGTTTTTTTTTTTTGTTATTTATAAATTTTGTGATTTTTACCTTTTGATTGAGGGCTACCTGGCAATTTTCGTCTTGATTTAAAATAACTACGTAAAATCACCTAATATATATATAACTGTAGGGAAACGGGATAGAGAAGGAGATTTGGGTACCCATAGACCGGTTTAACCCTACCGCTAGCTGTTGCTTGTGTCGGTAACAAGTCCGGCTATCCCTAGTTTCTATCGTTGTTTACGTTTGTCTTTGGTCTTTTTATTGTTTCTCTTGTACAGTTCCCTAGTAGATTGTAGCATCTGAAGTGTTTCCTGTCATCTTTGCTTTATAAATAATTGTAAGCAGCCCAGCAAAACTCTGATTAATACCCATTACCCGTTTTTGAGTTGTGCATTTTTAACTCAACTGACCCAAAAGGGTCAGTGTAAGCTGTATCCGTCACCAGGCGGACGACATCCGTCGTCCGACTGTCTTTTCGTTGTCCATTACCTTTTTACATTTTCATCTTATTTCTAAACTTACTGAAGAAAATTTAACCGAACTTTTTGATGTATTGTCAGATAAAAACCATGGCAAACAGCGGGAGATATAGTTTAAATTAGACTCTACGAAAAAAAAAAACATTTTCACCTTGTGCTCTGAAAGTTATCAGATTCGACCAAAACAAAAAACATGGCCGCTAGATCGGTACATTGTATAACATTGGATCCTAAGGGAAAATCATTTGCTTAGAAACCACTGAAGCATATTCTACCAAACTTTAAAGCAATGATATATTGAAGATCTTTTCTTTATTATCCGATAAAAACATGGACGCCAGCGAAAAACGTATCTTAATTTTTAATCCTATAGAAAATTATTATGATTAGCAAGAAAATTATCATGGAAATTATCTGCTTTTCTCTGGAACTATGGAAGCAATCTAGCTAAACTGCATTGGAATGATATATTGAATATCCTTCATAGGGATTGCTCATTTTGGTTGGATCTGACAAATCAACACAGAACATAGATCACTATTGAGAAATCATCATTTTTATCATCTCCTATGTAAATACAGAAGCCTATGCAACTAAACTTTAATGAAAAACAAAATGCCGAGGTTACTGAAATGATGTTTAGATGTCTTCCATAGACACTGCTCTTTATGTTTATATCTGACAACAACAACAAAAAAAAACGCTTAGAACATTGTTTAACATTGAACCCTCTTCGGAATTCATCTTTTCCATCTATTGAATCAAAACTAAACTTTATTGGAATGAGGTATCGATGGTTCTTTACAAAGATTGTTTATTACAGTCGGATCTGACACAACAGTGCTGCCAGAGCGGAACATTGTTAAAAATCGGACCCAATAGGAAATCAAATATTTTGTCATCCCTTTAAAACTACGGAAGTTAATGCAACCGAATTTTACAGCAATGATGTTTTCGAGGTAATCCACAGAAATTACTCGTTTGATTCTGGACCGGCTAAATCAAAGCAATCACACAGTTATTATTACACACTGCAAAAATCATCATTTTCTGTTCATCATCTGTCCTGAAAATATTTAAACTGTATTCGAATTTTATATCATAGGTCCTTTGCAATACACCTGCAAACGAATACCAAGGAAAAACGTGAGAAAGGGGAAAATAAAAAGTTTAAAAAACACAGGAATTCTGATTAGAGACAAATGACAAGACAAATAAATCAAAACAACCTGAAACGCCACAAAATGAAAGCACTAGGAATGTGAACCCCTACAAAAAACGAAGGTGCAATCAGGTACTCCCGAAAGCATGACCTGCTACACGTGTGGCCCCGTTGCACTGGCGATGAAAAGTCCGGATTTGTCATAGTTGGCGTTTGTTAGTGTGGTAATAAACTGTAGATAACAAAAAAGATGTACTTACAATTTGTCTATTTTCATTTGTCAAATAGAAATATTGTAACGATCTGTCAAATCATGGTGATGATTTTAGAACTTTTCTAGTGACAATTGCAACAGTGCTTGGCTTATAAGTTTTTTTTACTGTAATTTTGATCCAGTTACAAAGTTGCCATACAAACTACAGGCACAATAGCAATTGAGTTGTGAGTGTAGACGGCATAGGAATATTACTGCCCCAAAACTGGAACGTCACCATTGGGAAATCGAAATTATCACGTTTGTCATCAAGTTTTGTTGTGTCCATAGTTATCAATATAATGGTATGAGTCCAGGTAGGATATTAATGAAAGTTAATCATTAATCTCCTTATTTTCGACTCATTTTGTTTATCAGACTGATGTTGGCCTTTCTGAAAAATTGTTTACCGAAAGAACATTAATCAAAATAAATCGGCCAAAAGTTGCGCATAATTAGTCATCATGGGTATCACGATTGTCTGCCTGAATACTTGTATTCCTAATTTCAGCAAATATTATATCAATTGAAAATGCCAACGTTGCGATGACAGTCTCCACTTTATACGTTTTGTTTGAATCAGTGAGATATTTAAGGAAATTGACCCCATCTTTACCCAGTACCAAATACCTTTTTTTTTAGTACAGCAAGACTGATGTATTAAATCTTGGAGTACTCACTTTGACTAATCACGCGGAAGAGTAGTATAGAGCATAGAGAAAATCCAATGTTTTGACACTGTTGCAATAGTTAAGTTCAGTTGAGATAGATATTCTAACAAAACTTTCGAGTTTTTGACAATCTAATTCATCCCATTTGCTGAGTGTACTTTACCACTATATATTTTTGGACCATCTTTGACTACAATAAGTAAGAAATCAGTAGCTTAGAAAGAAGACTAAGCAATGTTTCTCTGTTTGTAAATGCATCAATGCACCTTAGGTACCAAATAGATACAAGGCATGTTGTTTTCTTCATTTTATATTGATACCAAAGTAAGACAATTATATTTTTTAGAGAACTTATTACATGAGGAGCATGAGCGTATATAAATGGTGAAAAGAGACAAGGGCAATCAGGTGGATTTAATTCAATGGTTTCAATTTTGACTTCCTGAAATACCTGTTTGTAATTAAAGATGTTGGTTGCAATTGATGTTGTATAGCTATGAGATATCATAGGGACTGGTTGGTCTTTAAAGTATAGGGGTATCTTGACTGTTACATGTTTAATTTCAGTTGAAGAATAAACGACCTTCTTGAGCACTAGCAGAATTGATAACAGTATTAAATTGTCTTTGACGAGCTTTGTCTAGAACAATTTTATTTAATTTGTATACATACGACTATGGATCTGTCATTGAAAAACAGATTTTATAAAATGAATGTAATTTTGAAAGGGGTACAGAGCATAGCTTTGTTCGTATGTGATAAACACCTCAGCGGACATGCTCTTTATACATTTCAGTTATGGTGTACTTGTTCTTGAGAGAATCTCTCATATGGATATGCTATCACACTTTCATGTTTTGGCCTTTTTATTTTTTGTAATCTGAAATTGTAATTCTGACCACCTGTTTATTGTGCCCACATCTCATAATTTTATTTTGCCAAGTATCCTTACAATTGACTCGATGAGTGCCCTGTGGTTTGTTTAAATGTTGTGATCGTCTTCTGTCGTCTTTTTGTCGGGCAGTGGATGACAGCGATTGTAAGAACACTTCGCCAGTTAACTTTAAGTTTGTTGACGATCCCGCATCCATGGATCATTAGGATAAAAAAGCATGGATGTAGCGTTGCTCGACAATTAGCAATGAATTCCGCTCAAACCGGTGCTAGGGGCCGTCTTGAACTTGCTATGAGGTATGAGTAAAGCTCATTGTTGAAGGCCTCATGGCGACTTCAAGATGAAGAACAACAATAAAAGCGTTGTTCCATTGCTTATTTACCATGTATTTATAGAGACTTTGTCTCATTTGCATTTACTCCATATCCCTTCATTGATAATGCATATGAAAGACGACCAGTAATACTGGAGTTTTTGAGTTCGCTGCGTTTTCAGTGGGAAGTTAAAAATGGAACTTTCACGTGATCCTTTGTTGTACATCCTTAAAGAATTTGAACGATTTTAAATGTAAAAAACACTAGTTGACCGTAAAGGTGTCTTGTGAAATGTCAACAACTGACCCCGAAAGCGAAAAGGTCGCGAGAATAGAATGTATTTGACTGCATATTCGGAATTTCACAGTTTTGAATACGATGTATTAGAGATATCCCATAAAGTACACAACGGTTGACAAACGTAAAGGGACCTTTTATTTTTGTAATATTGAAAAAAAATTAATGGTAGCAAGTTTTCATTCCAAATGCAAAGAACTGTACACCCGACTCAGTACAAAATGGTGGCCAATCTATTTGCATGTTTACAGCAAATTTTAAATCTTTAACAGTAGTTATAAATCTGGCTTCTATTTCTCTCGTCAAAGCTGGTCATACGTACGATTGACCATGACCTTAACCAGACTATGAAGATGTCGACAGCGAATAACCAATAACCAACAGACGTATTGAAAAAAAAAAATTTGGTCGAGATATGAACTCTGGTGAAGTTGGTTTGTCGATTGGAGGTCGTATTTCGAATAACCAATAACCAACAGCGAATAACCAATAACCAACAGACATATTGAAAAAAATGTTTTGGTCGAGATATGAACTCTGGTGAAGTTGGTAAGTCGATTGGAGGTCGTATTACGAATAACCAATAATCAACAGACATATTGAAAAAAATTTTGGTCGATATATGAACTTTGGTGAAGTTGGTTTGTCGATTGGAGGTCGTATTTCGAATAACCAATAACCAACAGCGAATAACCAATAACCAACAGCGAAAAACCAAAAGCCAACATCGAACAATAAAAAATCAACATGTATTATGAAATATTAATTTCTTAATTTTTTTTTTTGAAAAACTAATAATGAATAACCAACATACTTGATCTCGGTATAGTATTAACACTTTGAAAATACACTTGTTTAATGAAACGATGTTTTGTCGTTTATATGTAACACACCGGTTTGTTAGACAGGCGATTATACTGAATAAAACCCCAAACAAGAGGTCAAGGCAATGCAAAAATAGAACAGTTGTGCATAAAAAGTAGCCTGCACACCGAATCTAAATTTTGTTTACATAGAAATTATATTTGCATTGCATTCATTGAAGGTTGACAAAATATTCATTCAAGCAAATGTTTTGATACGCAAGGAAAACGCCGTCGAAAATACAATAAACTGGAAATTTTCATTCCATATTGATTTCAAGGTTTCTTTGAATTGCAGTTAACAGCTGATTTTTTTTTTTTAATTCAATCGAAGAGAAAATACTCGCGACCATTTTCTTTATGCACTTCCATTAACGCGATATTTTCGGAAATAAACCGATGCGAAAATTACCAAATATCCAACATTTCTCTGTCTAAAAGACATCTCAAAATTTTGAAATTCATATTTAAATCTGTTAAAAAAATGTCGTTAGATTAATTTAAGGAAAACATTATGGGTTAATGTGCATATAAAAGAGATACAAGCATCTGAAAATTTGGCGGGAAACCAGACCTCTCTTAACTTTTCATAGATTATGCATTGCAAAAATTGCCTTTAAACACGATTTAAGAATATTCAGTATTTCATTTTAATTCTGTCAAAAGTCTATTTATGATGTGTTTAATTTGATTTCCAATAGAAAAATAGAGGGTCAGTGTGCATAAAATTCAAATGCATTAGAGAAGTTCGAAAATCTGTAACAAAGTCAAAAACCTGACAAGTTAGTCACCTTCATGGCATTTCTGCAGGGCTGAAATATCTTTTTTGGTCGGTTACGAAAATAAGCTTAGCATAACTACTTAGAAGAAGGCAAGAAGCACATCGACGATAATTTGGTTGCTTGCACTACAGGGTGAATGTAGCAGTTAGGGTAGTGGGTAGGAGGATTATTCACAAATTAGACCGGTAGTTTTTAGATGTGTGAAGTCTATTTGATACATTTATAACTGAATTTTATTTTTTAAGAAGTGTAATTTTTCATAGCTTAGTGTTGCTACTTTTTTTTAATTCCGTTTTGTCTGTGGAAATTACTTACGTTATTTGTTCCTCAGAACAAAAGGTAATTTAATGAACCTTAAGACGTTTATAGAAATAAAACATATATTTTAAGAAAAGGATTTCATGAAAATGAATATACTGTAGATTTTGCATTTTTATGTGTTGATACTATTCAAAACTAAAATCAATGTTGTATGTACCACATGTGAAAATTATCGATATTTTATTTTAGCCTTATGAACCTATATGCCATGGGGGAGGATTACTTGGTATATTTTCGGGTACAGATGTGCAAAATCGATTTCGAAAACATGCCCCGAATGTTTATGCCAGCGTACGTAAAACACACCCCAAGTTTATATAACAACACTAAATTTTAGACCCAAATATATATGAATAATATTGTTTTAACATGAAAATTATAACAATCAAAGAAACGAAGCATGAAGTACGTGAAATATTGTGCATTTACATTAAAGAACATATTTCACAGGAATTTTGTTGTCTCAGAAGTAATTACCCTTTTTCTGCTTTTTTTTTATTGGTACCAAAATTGATATAGTTTTTTATTCTTAATGCAAATTTATATATAATTGGTTTAAAACATACCCGAATTTATATATAAATTTTCTAGCAAAAAACTACACTCTAAAAACGGTGTTTAGATCCTAAACACAATCCTAAACACAAAATCTGTGTTGAATTTTGAACGCGTTTAGCCCTAAACATGTTTAGGTGTTTAGGTATGGAAATGTGTTTAGGATTTAAACATGTTTAACATATGTTTGTGTTTAGGTTTTAAACATGTTTAACCTTTTCCTTCTGTATTGTTTTTGTTTATTTATTTATTTATCAAAATATCTCAAGATATTTTACGAAAGGATATGGAGTAAATGAACATGAGACCATAACACATATGTAAACTCCAACTGCAATAATTTTAATGAGCTGTATGGCCATTTCGGAAATTTATTCCTCTTCAGCAGCACTTCTCTCCAATCGCTTCTTGCTGGGATCCTTGTACTGGCTGATATCGAGATTCGATCCACGAGTACTGTGTTGCTTCCATTACCTGAAATGATATAAGTAAAACAATTACTTTGTGCATGCTTTAACTATTAACAAAGCCTTTCAAATTCAGAAGTTTGTATATTCAGGGACTATACATTGTATAGTCCCTGGTATATTGGAAAAAAAATATTATTTGAGAAACGTTCCTCAAAAATTCTTTAAATTTTACTGTAACATGGCTGCAAAATAATAACATGTACATTGAAATCGATGCATGACAACAACACAAATGAAAATAAATTATTACACCAATAAGCATTAATCTTTTTCAAATATCAAAATAATGTCAACTACTTACCTTTAAAACAGTCTGTATTTAAAGCAACATCTTCATCAGAACGCACATTATTCATCCCTGTTTATTGCCACGTTTCCATTTTCAAAATCAAACAAAGAAAGATTAGAGCGCCCTCTATATGAAAGATAACTCTTCTTCTGAAACAGCTAAACATGTTTAGATCTAAACACGTTTAGGAAAGTGTTTAGGTGTTTAGATTGTGTTTAACTTAATGAAAATATCAATAAAATTGTTAAAGAATGATGATTTTATCAATCTAAACATGTTCAAATCCTAAACATGTTTAGCCTTAACATGTACAAGTTAATAAGTGTTTAGGTTTTAAACACAATCCTAAACATGTTTAGGTCTAAACGTATTTCAAAAGTGTTTAAATCCTAAACACTGTTTTTACAGTGTATACACGATTTTTTGGTACATCCCTGTATACCGAAATAATGGAAGTTAATCCCAGGCCTATATTGTCTAAAATTAACTTTTTATTCGACTTGAAGTACTCATTTTTTATTGACTGATAATTAAAAATCTGTTTTTCAATTAAATGCATTAAGTTGGTTTCTGAAGTGTGAGGTCCATTTGTGGTGATCTCGAAATGTTCTCCAAAGTTACGTTCAGGCATTTAAAAAAACTGAACACGAATTGCAATAATGCCTTGACTATTCCTGTTGTGAATGTAATGTTTTATTTAGGTCGACTCGAAAATTTCCACATGTTTAAACTATTTGAAAAATGAAAAAAAAATAGACAAAATGTTATATTTATATCTTTCATATTATTTGAAGAATTTGATTTGCTATAAGCTGTACTTAGTTTTAGCTCATGATTCATGCGAGTATGTTTTTTTGTGAAAAAGGATATCATTGAACTCAAATGGGTAGAATGTTGGAAAATCACAATAAATGAAAAAGGCCTACCTCTGCGACAAACTTGCTCAGCCAGAAACCAACTACCTCCGCCGTCAATTCGGCGGTGAGTGGTGGTACTGATGAAAACCTCTCGCAGTTTTGTTGTCCATATGTACGAATGTAGTCATTCCTGTATTTCCCCCAACCATCGTAAACATTTACAGCCCAATTTGTGTTCGAATGATATGTCAGCCATGATTGCTCATACTAATTTAAAAGAATAGTATTCTTGTTTATTTTTTTCATTTAGATTCATTTGCTGGTGGTATTATTGTACAGGTTAGATACAGAACATTTCTAAACAAAAGAAGTGGCCTTTTTTGAAACTGGAAGGCTCTTTTTTCCGCACTCGGGCCCGGAAAATGCCTCGGCTGGCGCCTCGGCCTTCCCCTGGGTACTCGTGCGGAAAAAGGAGCCTTCCAGATTCAATAAATGCCACTTTTTTGTTTGCAATGTACTGTATCTATTACTTAGAATCTAATACTACTTTTTTCGGCAATGAGAGAAGATTATGCAATGCTACATGGTCATACTGAAGTTTACAAGAGCAATATAATTATACCTTTTGTTTGGAAGCTATTTGATAATTATATATAATACAAAATATTTTGAGAATAAAATAATTTATTAGGAGAAAAAAAGAGGTATAAAATTAAGTAAGATAAGAAGGATAATGATAAATTTGAAATAAAGATCGTATATGAGTGCGGGAAAATATAAGTAAAACAATTTCCATGCTACATAATAAGTATTGAACGGATTCTTGATGTAAACATTGCTTCAAGATCAAGACCAGTAGCGATTCATTTGAACTGTGTGTCATGAAACCACAATTTCATGGCAAAGCTCGAAATCTTTTTCGAAAATGTTTATATTCTATTTTATGAATTCTTAGACGATTTTTTTACATATTTTAGAAAGAATTCATTATGTATATGAAAAAGAAAGGAAATATGGTAAATGTCAAGGAGACAACATTCCATATCCAGGTTAAAACGACCCAAAACAAAGCATCTAGGGGTCACCGTACGGTCTTCAACACAGTGAGGAACCTCACACCATATAGCAAGCCCTAAATGGCCCCAAAAAGGTAAACAAGTGGATAAAGTATCCCTTTTTATACGCCTTTGATGCTTTAAGGATTGATTGACTGATTAGTAATACGTCCAGTTAGCAGTATTTCATTACAATCAGAACGAATACATGTAAACCAATCCAAAAAATATAAGAAATAGAAGAAAGAAATAAAAGTTGAAGGGACAATCGAGGAACTGCGTTTAATTGCCACTGGAAAAGGGGAGAAATGGTTAGGTTTAGTTCGTATCGTTGTTTACGTTTGTCTTTCGTCTTATTTGTGTTTTCCCTGTGTGGTTCCCTGGCAGGTTGTGGCATGTGGTAGTAATTTTCAGCCATTGTAGATGTTACCTGTTATCCAAAGTTTTACATTTATATAACCCCTTGGAAGGGAAGGCTGCTCTCTTTACAAAATTTATACAGCATGGAACTTTGGAAAATATTTAAGCTATATCAGTGAATAAAGAAACTTATAAAGTTATGAGTGTTTGTAATTGAAGATAACTGTCTGCAAACAGTTTGATCCCTCTATACATGTAACACATGAAATGATTTGAATTTGCATCGCATCAGAAAAAAAAATAAATGAACCGAATAAATCAATCGATCAATCAATAAAACTTGTTTCATAGTGCAGGTCAACCGCTTAGAATTTCACGACCGGATCCAGCGTTCGAAAAGGGGGTTGTCAATTGGTTCCAGAAAAAAGATAATTCCGGGCTATATTTGCCTTTTTGTTCTCACTTTTCCCAAAACTATGCACGATTTTTTTTTTTCGGAAAGGGGGGTTGCATCCAACACCCCACCTCGCATCCTCTAAAGTGGACCTATTCACTCTTCATGAGCTGCATTTTACCAACAACAACAGTAAAAATATCCGACTACAAATTCGATAGTTTATAACGTGACCGACAAAGACACATATCAAAAAGGTCTATTCGATTCTGTCTTTATATTTATGATGTTTTTTGTATGGAGGTGCCTAATATATTATCCTGGAAAAAAGTGAAACAAATAAACAATCAATTCAAAAATAATTCATTTGCCATCTAAACTATCACAACCCTTACAATAGTTATTAAATCTCTGTTGTACTTTGTACATAATAAAGGGTCCCACTTGTCATGCATCATGATTATAGGTAAAGCTGCATCGAATTGGGTATTTCTCTTCGAGTTACGTACTTTTATGGGATATCTTTATTAAAACGCACAAAATTCTATGCAGTAGACTTCTTGTATGAAAATCAAAATGTCGGTATTATCAGCGTAAATAACAGAGGCCTAACAAAAAGTGACGCCATGTGGTCAAATGGGATTGGATCGGATGAATCTCATCCGTTGGAAGCTGTACAATGGAAGTTGAGGAGATGAGCTTTTGAACGGAGGATAGAGAGCTCAGGTAAATCAAAACATTGCAGACGAAGATGGAATATGTTGCTGAAAAATAGTTTACATTTGTTTAAAAGCGATGTTGAAATGAATACCTGATTTCAAAGTGCCTTAATTATATAATATCTCTTATTTGTAAACTTCTGTGAAATATCACCACAAATTATAAAAGTTTATTTGAACGGAAAAATGGAGGGTTGCGAGCTCCGTTCAAAATGTAGTGAGACACATGAACGGAGGGTAGCGAGCTAAATGTTAACATAGTATATAAGTATAAGGTACGCAAGAAAATGATGATATAGTAAGTTTGCAAATTTTATCTTCCAGTATTAAATAAAATCTAAAAAAGCGAAACTAATAGCAATTTTTCAAACCTCGGAATATATCAAATATATTGATTTTTTTTAGAAATAAAGACTCCGCGATATATATATATATATATATATATATATATATANTATATTTTAGGGTTATTGCATGAATATTTGGAGCTGTAATCCCGATTGGAAGTTATTATTACACGAGCTTGCAAGTGCAATTTATATTCTACGAGGGCCAACATTTCTAAATATTAATGAAATAATCCATTTAACGTATAATAGAGCAATAATTTCCGTTATAGAGGGATTTTTGTTGGCAATGGTGTCATAAAAGTTAGTTGTATTTGCACTAGTGTAATATGGAAATTTATTGCACGATAACTTTTGGTTGCTTTCTTAAGCCTGAAATATGTTGCTATACAAATAAAATTAGGCCGTGGCTTTTCTTCCGGCTAGTCTGAAAAATTGGTAAAAATGTCTATTCTTCCGACCAAAAATTAAATGCACAAATTATTCGATTTAAACAAAAAAAATTTTTTTTTTCCTTTTAAAGAATCACAAATCTGATTAATTTACCTTTACTTGGTTTTCTTTTTGATAAGATATTTTTGCTATATTGTAAATAAAGATTTTATCTAAATTTCAATGGCCGGAAAAATAGACATTTTTGTCTATTTTTCGGGACAAAAATGTCTTTTTTCCGGACAGACGGACAAATAGTAAAATTTGTCTATTTTTCGGACAAAAATGTCTATTTTTCCGGACAGACGGACAAATAGTAAAATTTGTCAATTTTTCCGACCATAAAATGATACATACACTACAATAAATCATATTTGCATTTATCAATATCCAACAGCTTTTCAATGCTTTAAACTAACTTTTATTTCACAGAAATTGAAAATAGACGACTAATATTTATACTATAACTAATCCGAGATTCTGATTATCGCAAAATATTCAACGAATATTCGAACAACACAGTAATTCACGAATGCGCGCAGCGCATGAGTGAATTACAGTTTTTTTCGATCATGAGTTGAATATGAGTTATATTAATATGTCCGACGTTTAAAGTTTTGTATGTTGTATTTACAAAATGAGGGGGGGGGAGCGCCTTGTACACTTACTGAAAAATCTAAAATAGGAGAGGGAAAGAATAAACGGTGCTGCTGTCGTTTGTAAATTTCTCAGTCACATGCTAGAAAACGATTATTTATATCGGTTAAAAAGGGTAATAGGAAGTCTCCAGTAACAAATGATAACAAATAAATAAAAGTGACAACAAAAGTCCGAATCGATCAAAGGGAGAGACCAGTAAGGTCACAATCAGACCCTTTCATGAATACGGCTGTGCGTGTGTTTGTTTGTGTGTGTGATTTAGACACATTGGTAAACGAATATTGAAGTAAAAAGAGAGTAAGGGAAATTCTAAAACATAGGTAATATCAACGTTTACAAAGTTCGCTTCATTATGGCATATTGTCGCAGCAACCAAATTGCCTGGATGCCAACTTTCTATCAAAATTGCATGCATCTGCAAGGTTACCTGAACCAACAATGTACAGTTACTGAGCTATGAACTCGGATGTATACATTAATGTAAGTCATTCATGCGTAAAATGTAGGTTTAAGTGACCTACTTTTGTCTGAATGCTGAGCTACAATCACAGATGCATGCACATGCACATGCAAGATTATCCTACCATGTACAGTACCTGAGATCTTATCCCTGACATGAACTTGAATGTAAGTCACTAAAGCGGAAAATATAGGTCAAAGTGACTCAATTTTGCCAGGATGCTGACTTATCATCAGAGATGCATGCATGTGCAAGGTTAGATGATCCTACCGTGTACAGTGACCGAGAACTGAACTTGTCCCTAAACTTGAATGTAAGTCAGTCAAGCGGAAAATGTAAGTCAAAGTGACCTAATTTTGCCAGGATGCTGACATAACATCAGAGATGCATGCATGTGCAAGGTAAGATGATCCTACCTTGTACAGTGACCGAGATCTGAACTCGGACGTAAACTTGAATGTAAGTCACTCAAGCAAAAAATGTAGGTCAAAGTGGCCTAATTTTGCCTGGGTGTTGATCTACCATCAGAGATGCATGCACATGCACAGTTGGATGATCATAAGTGTAGTTATGTATAGTTACTGAGATATGAACTTGAATGTTAATTTAAATGAAAGCCATTCAAGCGGAAAATATAGGTCAGAGAGATCTAATTTTGTTGGGTCTGTGAGATAGCCCAAGATGCACCTGCATGCAAAGTTTAATGATCCTACCCTGCATAGTTACAAAGATATATACCCAAATGCGGACGCGGACGAAGACGTGGACGCGGACGAGGACGCCGGGGGTACTCCAATAGTCCCCCTCAACTTCGTTGAGGCGAACTAAAAAATACAAAATTGCTGAAACAAAGAATGACATAGTAATGCACGAAGGAGATACTCCTTAAAATTTGTTAAATTTGGACATTTCAAATAAAATAAAAAATAAGTTTTCGGACCAGCACAGGGATACTGTTTACAGGGTTGGTGAGTACCCTCAGAAGATTAAACAAATAAACAAGTTATTTGTATCGCGCCTACTTGTGCATTAGTCTGTAGAGGTATGGAAAAGATAGATTTTAACCCTTGTTAAATTGGGATTGAGGTAGTTTTCAATGTTCGTTTTTGTCAGTTGAACAGTGTATCCTGCTTTGCTTCTTTCAATACAACGAAATGCACGTGTCAATTACCATATGCAGAAACTAAATTTAAATCAACTCCGGTATTTTGTTATTTAATTTGTACTTTTTTCTTCTTTTGCAAGTACATCGAGATACAATATGTGGTTCGGTCATGACATTATGTAATAGTTATCGATAAAATAGTCGTTGTCGATATAAATAAACTGTCCTTTGCAGAGTGGTATCAGTGGCGGATCCAGACTTCCTGCTAAGAGTGTCCAACCAACAATTTTCCATGAGTGGGGCCCGGTATCCAATCTTCCGAAAAACCCCTAGAATTTTAAATATTTTCCAACCTAAAGGGGGGGGGGAGCACCCTGAGTCCACCCTGGATCCGCCACTGTTAATTGCTTACTTTAGCGAAAATAATCTCGCCTATATAGCTCGCTCATTTTCACTGTCTTGAACAATACAATTATAATGTGTGCAGTACATAAAGGCCAGTTTATCAGGTAAATTATATACTTATTAGACTTTTAAATCATATGATACTTTTAAATTAATGTACTGTTGTGATGATTAATCATAAATTTATTTGCATATCTTTTCCATTAATAATTTGTTTTGGTACCGCTCATTTGACACTTCGGTTTTATGCGTGATCTGTGAAGAGTATTGTTGGGAGCTTGATTTGCGAAGTATACCTCTAATTATAGTCATTACACGTCAGTTAAAGAAACCAAAAAACACCTAGGCTGTGCTAAAAGCGTTTATTTCCTGACAGAAAGATCTCTGGAAGCCCCTTCATAAATATTCAGTAGTTAAAAGCACATATCGTCAGTAATATTGCTCATGAATTTTCATTTAGTATTGCTCGCTCGCGATCCTCTGTTCAATACATTTGCTACCCTCCGTTCAATACATGAAATGCTTGCTCACTACCAATTCAACGGAGCTCGCAACCCTAAAAAAATTGGTTCAAAAAAGAATATTATAATTAATTTTCATTTGAACCAATCCTTTTAAAAGCAGGTACTGCAAATGTTTACTTCTAAATATAGGCATATAAAATATGTAAAAAAGTTTCTTTAAAAATATTCATTTAAATAGTTATATGCGAAAAGGTTATTTCGTCTGCACTCTATTTACCTTACCTGAGCTCTCTCAAAAGCTCATTCCCTCAATTCCCATTGTTCCGCTTCCTACGGGGTGAATCTGGTGATCTCGAAAATTGAGTATTGATATGTCTTGCAAATGTTGTGCAGTCCTATGTCAATGCCCATGACTTCGTTGACAATGTTTACTTCCATTCAAGATGTTAAGAACATTGACAGAACTTGACAAATTTTCTATGATTTATATTGTTATTGCTTGCAGTTACAGGATATTGCGGTTTTAAGCTCTCTAATCCAGAATTCTTCTCGCTTTAAACGGTCTGATAATATACTTAAGGTGTTTGCATGGCATTAATTTCTTGTTATAGAATTTAGTGAAGTTTTCTGATATGGAATATAATACTTTAATTTTTCGAAATTTAAAATAAAATTATGATGTCACTTTTCATTTAGGCACAAAACTGCATTTGAAGATGTAAGGATTTTACATAGAAATGATAGGGGAAAAGACTATATCAGGGAATGGCTTTAAAAATCTATTATACATGTATACGCTAAATGGTTTTTGATATCATTATATTATCTTAATTTAAAAAAATGAAAATTAGTGGTCACCGTTGAAGTAAAAAAAGATAAATTTTCTGTAGTTATGTTTATGTGAAATTCTTTTATTCAATTATCTCCCTTGTATAAGTTATGTAGTTATGTGGTAAAAGGGAAAGAAAAAAAAAAAAAAGTTTAAATGCTTTGGAATTTATCTTTATACTTTGAAATGTTTTGTATCGTGGTAATTGTAATAAACCTAAATGAACAAATATACTGTAATTGTACTTATTTTCGCGGTGTACTTATTTTCACGAATTTCGCGGTCAGAAACTTTCCGCGAAAATAAGTACACGCGAATGCAATAATTTAACATTAAAGTTATAAGGAAAGCCCTCAATTACGTGAAATTAAATACACGTAAACTTGGCTAGAAAGGAAACATCGCGAAAATAAGTACCCGCGAATATAAGTACAATTACAGTATGCGGAATAATAGCACGGTAACATTTGAAAGGTTAGATTGTTGCTTATTGTGGTCGAATTTGACTTAAAAACAACTGAAACCAATTCGAACGATTCAATATATGAGGCTTAATTTATGAGAAACTAATTTTAACTCACAAATTCTTGTCATCAAATTCTTTCAGAATTATATTTCAAAATTTGAAGTAATGAAAGACACATCTATATTGCAAATCCCTTTTTTACAGTTTAAATAGGACTTTTAACTGTTTATTTGTTATTGTAACTTATAGTAGGGATAAGTCAGTTTTTTAAATGCTGTGCATAGTATTATTTACACCAAATACAAGATTATTGTCAGTAGGAAATATAAGTAAGGGTTAGAAGGTTACTAAATTTTTCTTAACAATTAAGAAGTCGAGCCGACAGGCGAGACTTCTTAATTGTTAAGAAAGATTTAGTAACCTTCTAACCCACTTAGAAGGTATGTTTTACTCGAGACTCCCTTTTATCTGACAAGGTGTTACCCTATGGTCTTTACAAATCAAAGACTATACGGTCAATACTTGTTAATCATCAAAGACAGAGGAAGAAGACAGTGGTTGTAATTTATTGCTCATCAAACTTTTGTCAAAATGATACTGAAAATTTGTTTTATTTTAACAAAAACATTCAATGTGAACGGGTCGGATTAACTGAGGAGAATATTAAAGATAAATATTCTGAGAATATAATATTCAATATAATTTTTCCGGGAATAGTATATAAATCGAAAAAATAAAATGTTGTAGTTTGATTGTTTCCGATTCGATATATCAAATTGTGATGCATGGATGGAAAATATACAGTTTTGTTGTAAAAAGTGAAAAAGTGGAAATTGAAATTCGGAAACAAATAGGTTTCATTATTAAAATTGAAAATATAGAGAGAAAGAATGGAAATGTGGAATAAAATTACAGCTTCATTGTAAAAAATGAAAATTGAAATTTGGATGAAAATTACAGTTTCATTTGTAAAAAGAAAGTGAAAATTGAAATTAGGAAAAAAATGGAAGTTTTAGTTTTAAAAGTGCAAAAATTGAAATTATCTTGGGGATTTAAATTTTGTTAGCAATAAATTTTTATGTTGGATATTTCATTACCACATTCTTTATTTATTTAGCAAATGACCCGTGACTAATCAGAATGATGCATTTCTGATCTCTAATGTGTTAAGTGTCTGTCTACCTTATTGTTCTGACTTGTATTAAGCAAGTTATTAAGATGGTCAGTAGACAAATTTTTAACACTTTAGAGATTGGAAATGCAGCATTTTGATTGGTCGAGAAGTAAAACATACCTTCTAATTGGAGAAACATAGTCAAATGTATGTTTAAAGTAATTCAATTTTTATCAAAATGTAATACAAGCTGGTTCCTTGTTAGATATCATTTATTTAGGGTTAGTATTAGTCATAATAAAATATTTTTGCAGATATTCCTCGTGTTACAATTACTGAAGTATCTACATTAACAACCTCTGAACGGAGCGAGCTACAGCTAACATGCAGAGCGAACTGCTATACTACTGTGAGGAACTTTTCCTGGTCACTGATCACTTATAACAAAGAATTAATTTTAAATGAGAATAGAAGTACTCTACGCTTAAGACAATTGGACAGGTCTCTGACTGGGAAATATGTATGTATTGAAGGCAATGAAATTGGAACAGGGAGAGCAGAAATTACGGTCACATTTCAAAGTAAGTACATATACTACTCAACAAAAGAAACGTCCACTCACGTTTTTGTGGAATATTATTTAAAATAAAAGCATTATTTTTGTTCTCTTTTATTAATTATAATCTTTAACAATAATCGATTCTAATTTTACTCTTGAAAAGAACACTTCCGATTAGAATTAAGAGAACTTTCGGTTGATAGAATCGAGACATAAATGAACATGTGTAGAGAGTCGAAAGGATAATTTTGTCAAACAACATTGACACACAGAATGATTACAAACAATTTGCCATTTTGAAATAATCGATACTTCAACGAATTTTTGAAAATGAGGCTCTCACTTATTGAATAAGATCTGGCAGTTTCGACCTCTTGGAGGATTTGTTGTAGTGTGACTTTAGATTAAGTGAAACAAGACATTAATTTGTTTTGAAATCATTACTGAGTTATCCGAAATGCATCGAATACAAAAAAAAATCGGAAAACGGATGAAGTCATGACGTCAAACTGAAAAACGTCAAAACTCCAGAATTCGGTCTTGACCTTATTTTTAAGGGATATTTTTGTGCTTTTTGATAGGTTACCCATAAGGTATTGATTTTATCAACAAATAATGAAAATTCAATTCCGTCCGCCATTGACCTTATCTTGAAATCCGCATAAAAATTTTGACCACTGTTTCAGAAAATGTCTCTCATTAGCCCGACTGAAGTTTGTCATAAAAAATATGAAAGAAACGAATAAAAATTGTTTTTCTGCGAAGTATACAACAATAATTTTAGTTCTATCACCTCTATCAGAAAATCTATTGAGGATCATAGTAGGTGGACGTATCTTGTGGTGATTAGTATATTGCAATTATATTTTTGCTAGGATGTTCACTAGGCAAAGTTGTCGATTGTGATCTTGACTTTCACATCTCCGTTTTATTTGTTTTCTATTAAGGCATGCCTTATATGTCATACTAATGGTTTTTTTTTTTTTTTTTACCTTTGACCTTTGTTATAATTCCTTTGTCCTTCAATTAATATCTCAACAATAATTCAGTTTAAGATGTATCAAGGTATCAAGATTAAAAAGGATAATGAAAATGCATCAGGATACGACTGAGGCATATTAAAAAAGTAACGATAAAAACAATTCCTTAGTCTTCAACTTGACCATGATAGCCGTAAGCAAATCCGTAAGTGCATTATGAAAGGCAAGAGGAATAACTCTATTTAAACAAGAGGCTCTCAAGAGCCTGTATCGCTCACCTGGACCATGGCTGACATAGATAAAAGGCATTTCCAACAGGAAAAACGAAAAATAAAATTGAGCAGAATACTTTTTTTCCCTAAAATTACAGTATGCTTGTTTGGTTTCCATGGCAACCGAAAGATCCACCATCCATTTCAACCCATAACAGAACACCATTCAAAAAAAATTTGGGCAGGGGTTCCCCTTATAATTAAAGTAATACATAGTATGCAGACCACTTTTCAAACAAAAATTCAAAAATTTGGGCAGAGGTTCCCCTTAAAATCAATAGGGCCAATGTAAAAACTATGTTCCAGATGGTGGCCATCTTGGATTAGATACGGACCTGTCGGATACCTTTTTTGGAAGGGACCATCTAAGGACCATTGTGACTAAGTTTGGTTATA
>MJUU01036911.1:258784-304638 GCA_002080025.1 Modiolus philippinarum | reverse complement strand
AGAAGAAGATCTTTGAATGTCTTTTCCATAGGGTCCAATGTTAAAACTATGTTCCCCGCTGGCGGCCATCTTGGATTAGGTATGGACCTGCCGGATACCTTTTTTGGAAGGGACCATCTAATGACCATTGTGCCTAAGTTTGGTTATAATTGGACTGGTAGTGTCTGAGAAGAAGATCTTTGAATGTGTTTACCCATAGGGTCCAATGTTAAAAATATGTTCCCCGCTGGCGGCCATCTTGGATGAGATACGGACCTGCCGGATACCTTTTTTAAAGGGGACCACCCAAGGACTATTGTGACCAAATTTGGTTCCAATTGATCAAGTGGTTTCAGAGGAGAAGATCTTTGAATGAAAAGTTTACGCCGGACGGACGGACGACGGACGGACGGACGACGGACGCCGGACGCCAAGTGATGGCAAAAGCTCATCCTGGCATAGCCAGGTGAGCTAAAACGAAGGAAATCAGAATTTTAAATTACAAAGCGAAAGTTAAATTTTCTGCTCCTTCAAATACAGCTCGGAAAAATGTATTTTCCGTGAAAATATAATTATTAAATTCAATTACAGGTATTGGTAGTAGACAACAACTTTTGCCGCACATATTTATCGGAGTTGGAGTTGTATTACTGCTTGCTGTAAGTAATACGTGTAACTGGTACATACAGAAGCGGAAACAACGTCTGGATCCGTCACAAAATGTGCCTGACAATATTGAACCTAATGTACAAAACGGACAATATGACGAAATTGAGTTACCCACAAATGGATACCTTGAGGTTGTTGAATCAAATTCTACTCCTGCTGCAAATTTCTTGCGCGAGTCCATTTCCTCCGACGACAAATGCAAATGTGATATCAATCATCGACAAGATTCATCGGGAAGCAGTGAATTGAATTATGATTACGTTGACCAACAAGATTCGGGAACAGGTTATCTGAACCCATACAACTGCCTTCAGAGCAATCCATGAAGCACAAGTCTGAATTACAGTGCTCTAAAGCGATCAAGTACAACAAGAATTAAAAGTGTTTATCATGAAGAACATTCTGAAGACGTAAATTTAAATGCTTCCAAAATGATAGATTCGGATTGAAGACGATTTTGCTAAACTGTGCATAGAACAAAAAACATACTTTGTACTCATCTCAATTTAGAAATATTTCTTTTTCACACTATATCATCCAGAAAATAAATATGTAATAAATTCATAATTTTAAATGTAACTAATTTCAATTCTAACTCTAATTGGATACATTTAACCTTGAACGCATGATTGAAGATTTTCACTGCCTCCAAATATGGTATTGTATTTATCTTAGTAAAGTGCAAAAAGTTAAATTTCGCCAGTTGGACAAATCCGATCAACCAGAAAATGATATATATTTCACGGCATTATGTTTATTTAAAGACAAAATCATCTATCAATTTTTACTGTTGACTTGTTCGTGAAACTTTGCGCATATATTTCAAACCTTTGTCATTTCGGTCATTCAAGTTGAAATTGCAAATGGTTTTCTGTATCATACTCCGGGAAATTTATAAATTACTATGCTAACATAAAATAAACTATTTAAAGATGGGTTTGTCATCATTTCTACGATTTAATGCTTTCTCGCGCAAAATTTTAGGAAATTTTGTTATCTTTTCAATTAAATTTAGAAAATTCTGCTGTATTTATTTTTTTTAACATTTTCAGATCTTGTTTCGTTATTGGTATGTATTGAAAAAAGACAATTAAAACAGTAGGTCACCGAAATTGATAAAATGGAATATACAGTTTTCTCATTTAATCGGGGAGAACAAAGAACTGGAAAAAGGCGATGTTATTACCTGAAATATATGAAACGCACGAATGCGACATCTCTGTCTAGAATTTATATATCAATACAATATACAGATTATAGTTTAACTGCTTCGGTGGTCTTGGTTTTTTACTGGATTTAATAAATTCGTGAAATATATGAAACGCACGAAGGCGACATCTCGGTCTAGAATTTATATATCAATACAAAATACAGAAAATAGTTTAACTGCTTTGGTTTTTTTTTTGGCTCTCCACTGATTTCGTTAGATCGTGTAAAATTAGCCATGCAAAATTTCATGAAGCGTTTAATAAATAAAAAAAATCCTTCGGTAACCACGTTTTTATGCAAATTGGCCGCGGCCCTATACTATTTTTCTGCAGATTCTTGCCCGTCAAGAATCAAAATTTCGTGATATTGTGACGTTCAGTAATAAGACATTTCTTCTTGTGCCTATGTCCAATTCGTCGTGTGTTTGACGTGCGTGAAAGGTTCAGATTTCAAGTCTTGACAATCGCCCAGAGTCTGGTTAGGGACTAAATTCGACAACAACGAACAAGTTCCACCCAACCGGTGGAATTTTTTGTTAATGCAAATCAACCATTTGCATAAACAAAAAATTCCCTTTCTCATACTGAAAATGCAACTTTGCTGGAATTTTGAATATGCGCTGTCAATTTTTGTATTAAATATTAATTAACTTATATCATACACTATATATTTTTGCTTGCCTTTCTTTCTAAGCCAAAAGTTCAAAGGGGTAACCGTTCATGCCACCCCGCGGTGCATATTATCCGGACGATTAACTGACTGGTGGTTATGACAGAAAATTTGTGTTTCCATGACAACGTTATATATCCTAATCGTGGCAAGTTATTTGACCAAAAAATGTGCACAGAGATATACCTTTGATCTTGGTTTTGGGTTGGTTTTAAAAACAATTTGTGTAAAAGGTTGGCCTTCTATGTTGAAATTTAAGAAATTGAAAATATTCAATATCATTTTTATACTTCTAATAAGTTTCTGTACATATATACACACATATTAATACACAAAATATACAGTCACATAAACAAACATATTATTATGTATACTTATACAAACAAATACATTGTACTTACATAAATGCACATATACCACAATACTTGCATGTGAATGTATATTTTTGGTCACAAGGCTAACCCATTATGTTTATAAATCTAATTGCAACATTACTAACTCATTACCAACTCATTTCTGTAGTGTTAATACTAATCAAGTACCTGAATAAAGATATTAAATTAAATATGTATTAGTTTTCAATATTTATTACATTACCTTGCCGTGCTTTTAAGAATAAAGAAATGATAAAAAAAAAAAGAAATAATAAATAGATACAAACATGAGTTATAGTGGTTGAAATGATATGGCATTGTATAATATGAAATCATGTAGTTAGTATATAATGGAGTTATTGAAACATGGATCTGTGTCTAATATATCTGATCTGTCCTTGGCTATATATTTGACATTACCGACTGCGTTTTGCATTCGGATTTCGTTTGGTTTTATGCATTATAAGCATGTATGAAAATAAGGATTTTCTATGTTTGGGTCTGGTGATTCTGATGAAGAATTAATTTCCGAAATGGACATACAGCTCATCAAAATTAATGGAAGCTGGAATAAACATATGTATTATGATCTCGCGTTCTTACTCGATATCCTTTCGTAAAATATTTATGATGAAATTCAGAAAATATTCAAATCTATTTGAATCCCTTATATACTTTTGAACCTAACTCAAAATGATTAGATTGTTTTCTATGTCTAACAAAGAGTCACCTTTTAATAAAAGATCCAGAGTAATTGGATTGTCTAGAAATGATAGACTATTAAGTAATGTTGCTCTAATGTCATTATATTTTGGACAATTATAGAAAAATTATCTTCACATTTAAAAGAACAATTAGGATAACAAGGGTCATCTGTCAAGAATACATCGGCAAACGAATACCAAAATAAGAACGAGGAAAGGGGAAATTCTAAAATCATAAATCCAACATCACGGCAATTCACAGCGACACGAAGATGTGATTTTAAATTACTAGCTTTGTTCACAATTGACAGTGCAGAATATTGAATTTTCTAACGCGATGAGAATACTATTTAGGTGGTTATTTAGGTTTAAACTGCATATCTAGCTTATTTTTAAAGGCATTAACAGAGAGGGCATTTTAAAACTAGTAAAAGTTTAATAGTAGAAGGTAACAAAACTATTATATAAAGATGTAGTTATGCATTGGGGAAAATAAATTTGTTGCCATTTCGAAAACTGTACTCAATATTTCTAGGGCAGAAGAGGCTAATACACAGGAGAAACAACGTCAGTAGAATACCGAAGGAACAAAGGAGTGAAATTCACAAAAATCGAAGTCCAAAGACAGGGCAAAAACGAGAACACAGAAAACAATGACGCTAGAAACAAAAACAACGACGCAAGACAGACACAAAGCACAGAGACAGAAATCACAACATTCAGAACAAAGGCACTCACAGGGTGAACTCCAGCGAAACTGAGAGTGAAATCAGGTACTCCGGAAGGGTAAGCATGTCCTGCTCTGCTAACAGCACCCGTCACACTGTGAGTGATTCAATCCGGGAAAATGTCAAAGTCGGTAGTAAAATCCGGGAAGACGTGAATTTAGCTGAAAATGTCCACTTTCATTTGGGATACTGACACGTCATATCTTTCAATGATGCTATGGTGACGGCCATATAATTTCTTGAGGGATGAAATAAACAAAGGTTGAACAAATCATTTACTATTTTGTAAAAGTAAACAAGTGTATGTTTTTCCTTCTAATATATAATTTTTCAAGTCCAAGTTCATCAGGACGTTGTTGTCCTTAGCCCTGTAATAATACGAGAAGCTTCAATCTGGATTCTTTCGAAAAGATGGGATTGTTGTTTTGGTACAATTATCGCAGACAGGATCTGAATATTCAAAAAAGGTCTTATAAAAAACAAAATACCGAAGAAACTGGAGATTTAGTTTCTGCATATACAAGTTTCGATAACTTGATCAAAACATTTTGAATTCCAAGATAAATAAATAGTACCAACTGGGTGTCTGTCTAAGGATTACTTAAACTATTTTCCAAGTGAACTTTCAACAGGATAACTGTTGATGATTTTGTAAAATCTAGACATATAAAAAGTTTACATAAATTTATTAACTCTATTGTAGACAAGAGGAATTTGAATGGGAAATTTTGATCATCTTCTCTGGATTTGAAATACAACACAGAGTACTTTATGTGCCAACGTTTTAACCGTATGTAAATCATAATAAAAAATGGTACTTTCATGGGCGAATTTATTGGACAACAAACACAGTTTTAACAAATCATGCAGTGTTAGAATAACCATGATTAGGAAATAGTAACATTAAATATAAGGGGAAGTCTCTTTATCTATGAGCTAGTCAGAAGTCGACCTGGATATATCAAACGATTCCCCAAATGTTTCAAAGTCAATAACTTTTTTTCAAGTTTTCACACGAATAAAAAAAGGATTTCCGAATAACAAAATACCGAAGTTACTGTTCATTTTGTTTCTGCATATGCGCATTTCGACAACTTATTTCCCTTCAGTGCAGATAAAATCAAAATATTTTGGAAGTCCATAAACCGAAATACAAGTAAAACTGATAGAGAACAAAAAAATATTATGATCTAAATAGAAAAGCCAAAATACAGCTAAGGACAGAGCTATGCATGTGGGAGATCCTACTTAATTTTAAACAGAATTTTGTAAAATTTTGATATTGCAAGTTTAAAAATTAATCGGTTTTCGGGTCAGCACCGAAGTACTGACTACTGGGTTGGTGAATACCCTCGGGGAATAACAGTCCATCAGCATAGGCATCGGACCATTGGTAATAAATAACAATATACCGAAGTTATTATTAATTTTGTTTCGGCATATGCGTATTCAGACAACTTATGTCTCTTAAATACAGATAAAATCAAAATATTTTGGAAGTCCATAAACCGAAATACGAGAACAAAAAAACCAATATGATCTAAATATAAAATCCAAAATTGAGCTAAGGACAGAGCTATGTATGAGAGAGATCCCCAAAGTTGATTGTGTATTAAAAACAGAGCAATAATTATACAAGTAGATATACCAGACATCAGAAAAACTACATACATGTAAACTGGGTCACTGATATATGTGGCAAGCGAAAGTCGCAAAAATTAGAGAAATATAGCATCTCGGCGAGATACCTAGCTTCTCGCACGAGATACAAGGTTTCTTGCTCAAAAATCTGGATCGAAATTAAGGGTTTTTGCCGCGCTTGAAAACTCGCACGAGAAACCTAGTATCTCTTTTAAAACCTATAATCTCGTGTCAAAACCTCCCATCTCGTTTCTAAGGAGATTTTCACGGAGATGAAATAATTAATTTTAACCAATCACGACGCAAGATGAAAATCTCGTGTCAAACGTTACATCTCGTCCGAGATTTTATTTCTTATGAGATTTCATTACGTAATCTCTCTACCTCGATCGGTATTTTATGTCTTTCACATATGTAATAATAAATTTTCACCCCATGTCAAATCTTTCAATGCGATCAAGATGTAGTTTGTAACGGGATTTCATTTATGTTCGACGTAGCCCTTACTACACAAGTTGATCAAATAATCCTAGCGGGACGGGACGGAAGATCAGTTTCAACAAAGACATATTGATGTAACTATACGTCTTTGGTTTCAAGCTAATTTCGGTAATACGCATCGGATACACCAGAAATTCAATTTGATTCAAATATTCCTCTTTAATGAAATATCTTGCTATTATGACTTTTCGGAGCAAAACTATAGCTAAGGAACATAAACTCAAAAGATATTTTCAGTTTGATGTTCATGACACTTTTATTCATTCATTTGATAATAAAGGAAGTGAGAAACGAACCGTCAATCAAAAACGAATAATCAAAGGACAATGGCAACATCGGAAAAAACAAAGAAACAGAAATACAACAAGAGTACGGCACAGAAAAGAAAAATGAAGATACACACACACAAAGATGAACAACACAGACCCTATAAAAATCATGGATGAGATCAGGCGCAGGAGTAGAGTAAGCATCTCCTGCTTCTAATAAGACACCCGCCATATTAAACATGTCATATCCGGTAGTTAAGTCGAATCCGGTAGAGAAAACAACAATAAAGCTTTAAAGGGAAAGATCTGTAGTCATCTGGGAAACAGATATCCCATAGCGGTCCACAAGATGGTGATGTCGACCGTAAAACTTCTGAAGGGATGACTTCAAGTTTTGGGTAACATACCTTTGTTTAGGAAGTCTATTTGTGAGAAACTGGGTTCTATCAAGGACGTCACTGGGTCGGTGTCAGCATGATTTGGTAATATGAACTTATACAATGTGCCAGATATATACATTCTCCTACTTTATATTCTATAAGTACTTAGCTGGATGTAAAAAATTCCATTATTTTAAACTTTATTTGTAAATATGGTCAAACTTATATTAGCTGTGTACATAAATTCCCTTGATTTCAGCTTTTTTGGGGTCAATATTGCTAAATAAATATGCTGTGTATATAATGGACTATAGCACTTCGAGATTGAGGGTTTAAAGCGAGAAACTGTGAATCTCGTTTAAATTTCAGTATGACGACCGACATTTTAATTTCTGCATTTCACACAACTCTCGATCTTAATCGGAAATGAATTCTTTTGGCGAGAAACTTAGTATGTCGGAGGAGAAACCTTCTATCTCGGTCGAAAAGATTGGTTTTTGAGCGAGAAACCATTTTATTTTGTTTTGGTCAATGCAGAGCATTGTTGCAAATTTGCATGATAAAGTGAAATTAGTGGGTATAACTCTGCAACAAAATTCAATTGTGGTGACTTCATGAACTCGAACCCTAGAAGAAAGATTGGAGCCTGTCTATCACCACAGTGACCTAAGAATTTTTTCTTGTGGCCCATCCATTTAATGCTGCATAAAAATATACCTACTGTTTAAGCTTTCACGGTAGTTTATCATTTCAAAGGTCTTTCTTACCTGGAGTTTTCTCAGTTAAATGTAATAATGTCACCGGTGAAAATATAGGATTGCTAGTGTAGCGACGTAACAATATCTCTTCAATGTCGTCATCAAGTAAACAACTGGCGTATTGAAATGAAAAAATAATTCACATGTAAAATCTCGGTTTCTGAGTAGAAAATCTATATAATAAAAAGCATCATAACTAATTTACCATCATGAATATCAATAACAATGTCACTCGTGTCGATCAACGCAGTGGATTAAACTCGTTGCGGAACAAAGTTCCGCAACTCGTTTAAACCTTCTACGTTATTGATATTCACGAGGGTCGATTAGTTATACTTCAATTCTTCCATTTACAATAAATTTATTCAAAACTTTCCGGAGATTTTCAAGAAAAAAAATCTTTAAAAAAAATTAACAACGAACAGAAGAAATAATTTAATACTCAACTTATTGTAAATTTAATTTCTGCATATGGCCATTTGACAACTCTTCAGTGCAGATAAAATCTTAAGAACTGACAGTCGACGGGCGCAATGTGATGTTTAAAGCATACCCTGGCATATCAAAGTTACCTTAAAATGAAAAAGGAGTATCACTGCCACTTGTTGTACACAACACAAACTTGTCGCGGCTCATGATAAAACTGTCGTCAACTTTCAACATTGCGAACTGACCCAATGGTTATTTTTCAATGTTGAAAGCCAAAATTGTACCTACATGTATGTTTAATTTTTGTACCTTCTATTATTATTTGTAATTTGTTTCCAATTTAATTAGTTTTTATTAGTAAATTTTGGAAAAAATTCATCATTATATGACGAAAGTAAGCATGAATCTACTTCCAAACTGTGTTGACCTTGCTCATGGGATGGAGCACTACATCAATGTTTTTGAGCCTGTCTCGGTCCATAATGGGCTAAAAAAATTACCCACGACCAAATCGTGTATTCTCTTGACAAATATTCCTACTAAGTAGTCTGTCACAACAAATTCCAACATTTGGAATGTCTTTCCTACATTTACAGGACATGCTTATCCTTCCGGAGCACCTGATGTCACTCTCGGTTTTCATGGGAGTTCACACCATGAGTGCCTTAGTTCTTAAAGTCGTCTTTTTATTTAAGTGCATTGTAGTTGTCTAACATTCTTGTTTTATCTTTGATTTTCTCTGTTGCCGCTTTTGTCATGTATTGGATTTCGATTTTTGTGATCACCATTTCACTTGTTCCTTCGGTATTCTACTGTCGTTGTTTCGCTGCTTCCGCGTACAATGCGTTTGGTTTAGATCCTTGTTTAAGGGATGGTAAAGCTTATCCTGTCGTAGCTATTTCAGATTAAAAAGGAAAAAAGAAGAAACATCGCTCATTGCTGTAAACGACACGAACTTTCCATGGCTTGTGTTGAAACTACCGTCATATCCCAACAATAATAATTTCCCCACTGGTCAATTGGATATTGAGCTTATCAATGTTGAAAAGCGACCATGCACCGAAGGTTATTTTGCTACGTTGAAAATTTGTCTTTGAATGGAACATAGTTGAAGAAATGCATCATTGCATCGTTAAGTGAAATAACCAAACATACATCTAATAGCTAAACTGATTGTGGTGACCTCAAGTGATCGAACACTCGACCCAAGGTCATCTTTCACCAATGATAACTGACCCACTTGTTAGTTTTGAAAACTTACATTGTACCTACATGTATGGTCATTTTTAACGTTACAAATCGATCCGCTCCTTTTATTATCATGATGTTATTTTTCTAATTTTTTCATTTTAGTTAGTTTTGGTTAGTAATTTGCCGAAAAAAATTCATAATTACATGACAAAATGAAAGCAAGCATTAATCTACCAACAAACCTTATTTTGATGACTTTTCTCGAGGGTTAGAACACTGCATCAATGTTTTTTAGCCTGTATTTTTGCCTTATCAAAACAATAAAGGTATAAACTTCATCCTCAGCAGCGAATCAACTGTGAAACGTATATTCCATAGACTACTGCAGAGGTAGGTATATTGCTGCTAAGAAAGGGAAAATCCACAATTGGGAAGTTAAAATCGCCACGTTTGTCTTAAAGCTTAGATTTCAAACTTCCATCCTCGACTATGTGTAACAAAAGATAGAAGTGCCAAGCTGAAGATCCGTAGTCCCTGTATAATCAAGCTCATTTTGATAGATATGGTGTAAATATTCCTTTTTTAATTTTTAAGGGAAAGATAATTGTCTATGAAGCGAAATCTGAAATTAAAAGACTGGATGCCTTATTAATCCTTTTGCAGAACGCACAAACTCAGAAATTTAGTAAGTCCAAAGGCCTTTGTTACATGTTTGTTAGCAAAAGCCAATTTTCCCACCTTTACCAATACATTTTGCCAACATAAATCTTACTAATTGCAAATTATGCAACAAAACTAGTGTTTTCATCGTATTTTACACTATAAACAAAAACAGACAAACATGTGGTTTGATGTAAACATTTACAAACCATGTGACATGATAATTTACATGACAAGTAGAAGTAAACTGGACATTCAAGTTATGTTTACCAATACTGAGAAGTACTGAGAAAAAACCCTTCAATGTTGTTTATTTCTTATGAAATTCACTGACAGAGGAATTGAATTCATCTATAAGTATATCTCTTTGCGTTACAACATAAAAATAGTAAATTACAACATAAAAAAATAAAAGATTGTAACACAAACCTTCTCCGAAAAAAAAAATAATAATAATAAATAAATAAATAATCCAGGGAGTCCTAAAGCCTTCTTTGCAGAGGGTGAATTAAAACACAAACTTGTAGACTTCTATCACTTGTACGATAGCTAGTTTAATATTTATTTGTTAGGTAATCTAAAAAGTGTTTCTAGAAATATTTTAATTTATTAACAATTTGTTTTTATTTGTCTTTTGCAAAGAAACAGACGTCGAATCTATGATACAAACATGCACCATGCTCAAAAGTACACATATTGAGTCTGGTACAATGTATGTTCAACTCATAGTTATTTAAATTTATGTCCAGTGTCAACCACGCCTGACTTCACCTGTACGTCATGTAACTAATCTGATCTTAAGGTTTAGTTGTATCTACATTGAAGCACAAGTTCTTCTAATTTTTGTAAACAGAGGAATTTAGTTACATCAGTTTAGTTACTCCAATATTTTCAGCTTTAGAAAATGAAAAAAAACATAGACAACTGATTGGTAACCTTTTTATTACCGATAAAAAATCATCAAATTGGTGTTAGAGTTCGTATATATAATATAAACATATTTAGCAACATATATTAGAAAAAAATTGTGAAATGAAATTTTAAGATTTTTTTACTTGAGATTTATAGAAATCAAATGGAAAATAAGAAGAGAAATAAGAAACTGTAAGTAACTTATTATCAAGAAAAGAGCTCACCTGACAATAGTTTAAACATGAAGTTGTATTTCGCAATGTTTCATACACAGTCAGGAGCTATAGATTACCAGTAGTCGTAACCCGTGGCGATCACAACAATTCCACAACACTCTTTAATTAAGGACAAATAGTTTGACTTTTAAAGACAAATTACGTGCAAATCACAAAACTCCAACTTATGACTAAATATCGAATACTATTTTCAGTAGCAATATCGAAACAAAAATTTGACTTAAGTCGAAAAATATACCGGCCATTTAATTTGCTGGGAATTTAACTAATAAGAAATTGTGTTTACCTACTTGCTTAACTAAACAGAATGTGGGAATTTCAAGCAATTAGAACTAAGTAACATAATCAACTGACAGTCGTCACACACGAATGTGCGAACAACCCGCAGTTCCGCCAGTCGCCAGACTACAATTCTACTGACTAGTTGTGATTAACAGTGAAAGTGTTATTAAGAGAGAGAGACTAAATGATTAGAGAATTATTTCACTGTAACTGATCACTTATTATGTTCATAGATATTATAATATACCTTATAACTAAACAAATGTCCATGTTTCTTTATATATACATGTATATTCCTCTCAACCAAATAATCGTTGTGATCAGAGAACAAAAGTATAGTTAGAAGTTAAGGTTACAAAAGTAAAAAACGCATTTACATTGTTAGCACCTTCAATAAATACTAGGGGCGCTGTTGTTCTGATGTGTAAGTTTGGGAATGAAAAGCTGGTACCTTGCAGTACAACACAGTTAAGTGAAAAGTGTTCAACTAGTCTCACAAAAGCTGTTCCCAAAACAGCATCGTCCACTGTTTATTGAGGATTCTTACGTTATCTATCTATTTTTTAGCATGTCGACATGAATACCCTTAGGAGAGAATTGCGTCGAGAGGTAAAGAGTCTCCTAATAAGCAAACATCACCTGTCCTGTGACACATGATATGTTCAATTCTAAATCGTAGCAAGGAACAAATCAGGTCCGAGAGTTTTGATGAATAACAAAGTACCGAAATTCTATTTGGAACCTTACAATATCTAATTTTTTGTAAATTTTTTTGACAACTTTGGAGTATTTTCCTGATGCAAAGTTCTGCCCATAGCTGATTTTGGATTAACATTTAGATCATATTGGTAATTTGTTATCTATCAGTTTTTAAACATCGTTAAGTTTATGGCCTTCCAAACGTTTAGATTTAATCTGCACTGAAGAGACATAGGTTGTCGAAATGCGCATATACAGGAGCTTAATTCACAGTAACTTTGGTATTTAGTTATTCGGCAGACGGCCATTCAGACAACGTTTGTCTCTCCATTACAGATCAGATCAAAACATTTTGACATCCATAAACCAAAATATGTTAAAGCTGATAGAGAACAACTTACCAATAGAAGCTAAATGTATAAGCTCAAAATCAGCTAAGGGTTGAGCTATGCAAGAGGAAGACAACAATAAATATAGATACTGCAAGTTTCGAAATGAAATCGGTTTCCGGGCTAGCACTGAAGTATTGACTACAGGGTTAGAGAATACCATGGGGATTAATAGTCCACCAGTAGAGGCATCACTCGGTGGTAATAAATCACAAAATATCGTAGTTAACTGTTTATTTGGAATCTGGTTATGGCCAATTCGAAAATTTATGTCTCTTCAGTGCACATCAAATCAAATCAATTAGAAATCCATAAACCGAAATTGTTTAAAAAGTTATAGAGAACAAATAAACAATAGGTTGCTAGATCTAGAAAAATGCAAAAACATCAGTTGTAAGCTGTAGGACTGTTTATTATATTGGTTAACCAATTCGTTACGACAACTATAACATTTATTGATTTAATTTTAGTGTTAACTTTAAGTATTCCTCATCATATCATTAGTGTTGTAGTTTCTGAGTAGTAATTACACCTGTATGTGAAATCTTCTTGTCTGGAGGATGCTCTCGAATATCATAGGTAGTCGGGGGAATGTTACTTCTTAGGATATGTAAATTAAGGATAGGAATGTTTTCCTGTCACATTTGTCATAAATTCTGGAATATAGTTCCAGTTGGTTTGGATATATGAGATGTAAGTACTCGTTGATAAATGGATATACTACATCGGCAAACGAATACCGAAGCAAGAACGAGGAAAGGGTGAATTCTAAAATCGCAATTCCCAAATCACGGCAAGTCAAGTAAACACGAATTGAGACAGTATTAGGAAAACAAGACAAATAAACAAAAATCAATAAGAACGTCACACTACTAAAGCACTTGCAGTGTGAACCCCTAAAAAACTGGGGTATCATCAGGTGCTCCGGAATGGTAAGCATGATTTGCTCCACGCGTGGCACCCGTCACACTGCCAGTGAAAAGTCCGGTTTTGTCACAGTCGGTGTTAATCAGTCCGGCAACAAACGCTGGATCTACCCTAAGATATATGTTCTCATTTGTGAAGTACAAACATTGTAACGGTCTGTCAAATCGTTGTGACGACCGTAAAATTTCTGTAGTGACGATTGCAACAGTGACTGAACATACCTTTGATGTATAAGTTTTTGAGACAGCAATTTCGCTCTGTTGACAAAATCGCTGTACAAAACAAACTACAGGCAATAGCGAATGAGTTGTGAAATGTACACGACATATGCCGAAGATGTGGGAATATTACTGCACAAAAACGGGAAGTTCACAATTGGAAAGTCGAAAACATCACGCTTGGCTTAAAGTTTTGTTTTCGGACGTCCAGAGTTGTCAATGTAGAGGTATAGGTACAGGTATGATGCTGATGATGGTGTATCAGTGGTCTCTTAAATTTCGGGTTCATTTGGGTATATAAGATGAATGTTATGCTTAAATTGTGGTTTGTTCAATGAAAGATCATCATCTATATAACGAAAACTGAAATTAAAGGATGTGGCTACCTTAGTGTCTTTTTTCTGAACTAGCCCTTGTATGAACCTGGCTTCATACGAATAAAGAAACTAATCTGCTAAAGGGTTGCCCAATTAGTCCCCATAGGTATCCCTATTGTCTGCTGGAAAACTTGTTCTCAAAATTCTTCAAAAATGTTAAAAATCAAGAATTCCAGCATTGCGATGACATCCTCCTCTGTATACTTTTTGTGTGAATCAGTGTGTTGTTTAACATCATAGGCCCCACCTTTACCAATCACTAAATATGAATATCTTCTTTCACCCTTTTTAGTACAGAAAGACTGATGTATTAAATCCCGCAGTACTGATTTTAGTTTATAACGCGGAAGAGTAGTATAGAGAGTAGAAAAATCAAATGTACTGACACTGGTGCAGTGGTTGGCCTCAGTTGAGCTCAGTTGAAGATAGATATTCTATTATTATTCTTATGAGCTTTTGAGAATCCACATCTGATTCACTCCACTTGTTGCGTATACTTTATCACTATATATCTTGAGGCCATATTTGACTGCAGTAAGTAAGAAGTGAGGAGCTTATAAGGGGGTTTGTTGTGCATTTTGCAGATCTAGCAATGTAACTCTGTATATAAGGGCATTTATGTAATTTCGGTACCTAGTAGATACAAGGCAGGTTGTTGTTCTCTTCAATCAAACTGATACCAAACGAAGACATTACTGATTTTAATTGTTTAGTATGTCCTCCCTTGGTATATTGGAGAGTTTGTATGTGGGGTTGCCAAATGAATTGTCAATGCCCATCTCCTTTATCAAGCAGTCAAAGTAGTGTCTTTTACAGATAAATGTGATGTTGTGTTTGGCCTTGTCAGCTGGTACAATAACATAATTGTCATGGAGGAAGGACAATGTTTTTCTACCTGGGGATCATCGAATATACTTTTGGAATTTGGGCTCATGGTTGTCTTAAGGCGCCTCATTCGAGATACAATCAATTACTTTATGGACCTGATCCAGTCGGACAGTGTTTCAACCTTTTCCTTCTCTCTCTTAGCCAATTGTTTGGCATATTCCTCAACTACGTCCATTAATATTTTAAAGTTATGTTTCCAATTGATGGGTTGATGTTCACGATATTTTGGGCCTTTTGTTTGTGATTTTTAGTTTGAGGTCCCCTGTAATAACGTGACCAGCAGGAGCGTACATAAATGGGAAAGAAATACAAGAACAATCAGGTGGTTTTGATTTGAAGACATTCATTTGGACATCCCGCAATACCCGTTTGTGATTGAAGATGTTTGTTACAATTGGTTTTGTATATGTACAAGATATAAGAGGAACTGTTTCGTCTTTAAAGTATGGTGGTATCTTGGCGGAAACATGTTTATTATGAAAAAGTTTGCCAAGATTAATGGCATCTAAGCCTTTGTTTGTAAATTTTAGTTTTAAGAATGAACGACGTTCTTGTTCATTAGCAGATATGCTAACAGGTTTAAATAGTCTGTAATGAGCAATATCTAGGACAACTGCAGTTAATTTGTATTCATGTGAAGATGGATCTGTCACGGAAGAGTTTTAACAGATTTTTATATAATGAATGTAATTTTGAATGGGGTTAAGAGTATAGCTTTGTTCGTATGTGATGAATACCTAATGGACATTCATGTATGGTAGAAGACCAGGAATTGAATTGTCGTGCAGATTTTGGGCAGTGTAATGTCGATGCCCATGACTGCGTTGACGGCGTTGGCTTCCATTCAAGATATTCATCACATTGACAGAGCTACACCCCGGACTTGACAAAAAACCTATACTTTTTATATTGTCATTGCAACCATAGGGTATTGCGGTTCCAAGCTCTCTAATCCGGTATTCTTCTCGTTGTAAACGGTATGGTGTACTTAAGGGGGTAGACCTGGGTAGGCCTAAAATTTTCCACCCGTTTAATTTTCTTAATATTTTCAGCATTAAAACTACACATGTTCATGTCGCTTTTCAATAATTTTCAACAATTTTTACCGTCCCGTTTTATGTCTAGTGGTCATCAAAGATACCCTGTTTCCTCATATTATTTGGTCCGTTCAGGACTTGATTGTGGTGTATAAAATTGGCTCTAACTAAATTTGTATTCGATTTAAAATTATTTCAAATGCAAAATTCTGTAGTTTAGACATGTGTGAAAGAAAGCATGAATAATGATAGTAAATTTAAATAGTTTGAACTGAAATACATGGGTGTTCTGAATAATATAGGCTGATATTTTTACTCTATTTTGATCACTTTTCAACACTTCTTGTAAAAATTTCTGTCGTTTAATATTCACCAAAAACTGAGAATAGAACGAAAACTAGTATATGTAAGATATATCAAAATTTTAGAAAATTCTACCGTCCCATTTTTTCTAAATTTAGAATTAAGTGAGTAAAAATCAATAAAATTGCCGAATCTGTGCTATAAATTACCTCCCTTGGAAGAAATCTGACTTTTGCATATTTTTATTATCAATGGACAGCATTGCAAAAATGTAGAGTAAAATGCACTCATTATGAATAACTTGATGTTGGGTATTTGTTTTCATGACAAAATTAATATTCATTTGCTGTGTGGAAAATTTTTTTACAATTTTAAAATTCTGATAATACCTATTGTAATGATTCTATTTGTTCGAGTAAGTAATAAAAAAGTGAAAAACAGAGTTATCTCCTCCTACCCCAGGTCTACCCCCTTAAAGTTGGATTATTTGTGTGTTGATATATTTTCTCATTCTTACCTTCATGTTGAAGATGGAGTGGTCTGGTTGATAGAGTGTGTGTAGACATGACGAGTCTTCTTGTCTTTGACTTCGTAGCGTCCACACATTCTTTTATTCAATCTATCCTTGGTTTCTTTAATATATATCAAACCACAAGGAGTACACTTTATATAATAAACTAGGTTAAACAGTTAAATTGCTGGTAAAAGTTGGATATGTCTGCAGCATGTCACAGGTTTTACAATTTTTGATATGGCATTTAGAAATGGAACCAAACGAACTGGAATCATCAAAAGATAAGATATCAAACAATTTAACAGTACATGGCCTAATTTGTTGATTAGTTTCATCATGTCTACCAGAACTCTATAGACCTGAAAAAGACGCCTCGGATGTTGTCTCTATCGGGGAAGAACTAAAGACACCTGATGTATCTGATGAATTCGTGTCTGTAAACTCATCAGTTTTGGGCCTTGGTAACCCGGGCGACGTCCCAGTCGGTATTTGCTTCGTTTTCGTTTGTTTCATGACTACAGAGTGTAGTGTCTGGTCGGATGATATCCTCGGGAACGATTCCTCCACCAGCAAAGACATCGGCCCAGTGGTAAAAATACATCGGCAAACGAATACCGAAGCAAGAACGAGGAAAGAGGAATTCTAAAATCACAAATCCAAAATCACGGCAACTCACGTCTAACACGAATTGAGACAGTATGACAAAGACAAAACAAATAAACAAAAATGAACAAGAACGCCACACAACTTAAGCACTAGCATTGTGAACCTCTATAAAACAGGTATCATCAGGTGCTCCGGAAGGGTAAGCATGATTTAACTGGTAAAACTTACACTGCTATTGAATAAAAGAACAACATTAATATATTGACACGAGAAATGAAAAAACTTCGCAAAATGAGCTTTTTCTCCTGCTCTTTTAAAAGGTTTTGTATACATTTGTCTTCGTAATTATTTTACGAAAGGATATGGAGTAAATGAAAATGAGACCATAACAAATATGATAACTCAAACTGCAATAATTTTAATGAGCTGTATGGCCATTTCGGAAATTAATTCCTCATCAGCAGCACTAGAATCCAAACAAAGGAAATCCATAATTTTGAAAAATGTTTAAAGTGCATAAAACCAAACGAAATCCGAGTAATCAGTAATATCAAATATAGCTAAGCTATATATAAGAATGCCAAAACACCTACAAGTATAGGTTCTATATTGCTGCCCATTAGAATACTGGTTGTCTTTTGAAATATCATTCCACCAAACTCGACTAAGACACAGTCGATCTAAAATTCAGAGAAAAATTGATCTGTTTGTTTAAAAAATAAAGACTCGTCACACAGTGAAGACAGTGTTTGTTTTGGACAATCTAGTGTAAATCTCACGCTGACAAAATAAAACAATATTTTTATTCAATTGGGGTATATGACAACGGATTTCGTGTTTATTTTCTTCATTTCAAACACATTATCAAAATTGAAAATATTTTAATCTATGACCAACTTTATTAGAATCACAGTGCCGTCGTGAAATTATTATTTTGGGTAATCTTGGCTCGAAGGTTGGTTGGTAATCGGCCACCTTTCCCACACAAGTAAACAATGAAGGGATATGGAGTAAATACACATGAGACAAACTCTCTACAAATACATGTTATATCAAGGCAAAGGAGCAACGCTTTTATTGTTTTTCTTTATCTTGAAGTCATCATGAGGCCTTCAACAATTTCAAAACGATCCCTAGCATCGGTACGAGCGGAATTAAACTGTCGAAGTGCACATATTATTGTAAAAACCTTAATGGCAACTTATCTTTTTTTTTTTTTTTTTTTTGTTTTTTTTTTTTTGTTTTTTTGTTTGTTTGTTTGTTTGGTTTTTTTTGGTTTTTTTTTGGTTTTTTGTTTTGTTTTTAGTTTTTGTTTTGTTTTGTTTTTGTTTTTTTTTTCAAAATTGCTGCTGGATCTATTGGGTTGAATAATTGAATAATGCAGTCAAATCTAACTTTAATTCCTGTTAAAGGTAAATAAATACCTTTCGCACTACAGTACACAATGGCAATGGTACATGGGGTATTATGAATAACATGATTATTTGTTGGATTTGTATCTTCCAAATTGCAGTTGATAAAAATCAAATACATAATCGGGTTTGAATTTGTTTTTACTCTTTTTGTCTAACTCAATACAGATACAACATGAACACTTTCGAATGTTTCGTTACATTTTTTCTCTGAATAAAATTAAAAATGCAGAATGTATGTAGCTATAGATTCGAACTCCGTCATTTCACGTATTATAAACATTATACAAGTCTATGGCATCTTTTATCTTTATTCAAAATAGACTTGATTTAAAGCAATTACAAGGTACATTTAGAAAAAAAAAACTGAATACAATTACTGTCTGTCATCATCTGAAAAATTAACAGAAATACTTTGAAGAATATATCTTTATATATTTGACTAGTTATTTGTTAATTATATTTTAGAGGTTTAATTACGCATCATCATACATTAAAATTATAAATCTATAGAGTTAGAGCTTTTCAAGTGATATACTTCTAATGTCAGAAGGATGTTGCTATATTTCAGGTGATCGCTGAGGCTTATAATGGGAAAAAAGCAATCACTTTTATTTAGAGATAAATGAAGGTGACGATGATATTACCGAACAGAAATGTCGATAACAAAGTGCATGAGGCACAAAGACAAAGCATGTAGAAAACTTATACTTTAAGGTAGTAAGGACAGTCTGAGTTTTATACTTTAGCAGACTATTAATTCCTTCCTTTCAGCGGAGCTATGCATGCATATATTTACTTTATTGTTGTTTTGTGTGATACGAAATGTGCAAATTTTTTTGTGATTTATTCATAACTCGTCTAATTAGATGAGTTTGGAGCACTTGTTTTTTTTTTCATATATTGGATATAGGTCAAATGTAGTTAAGCGGAAGTGATAATTTGCATCATCATTTATGGTGTGAAAATGAGGGTAAGTTTGTAAAATTGTATTTCTCTCATATAGAAAAGAAACAAATGTTTTGATGAAAAACTAGTTTAATATATAAAATATTTTGTTATGCTGACAAAACATTTCAGAAAATGGTTTTCATTTCCGCAATTATGAGGGTGAACATATAACATTCAAATGAGTTCACTTTGCCTTTTTACAATCATTTGAGCAAACAAATACTTTAACAAAATATTGCATAAAACTATTGCATAAAGAGCAGGATGTTAAGGCATAACTAACGTTTTCTAATTATTAACTGCTGTGAAAATACTATTGTGCGTGGGTTCAAACTTCGTGGATTTCAAAGTTTGCTCAAACAACGAAATGCATAGAATTCGATACCCCGAATTTAAGTACTCACGAAAAAGTTATTTTTATGAAACCACGAAAATTGATGTCCACGAATGAAAGTACGTCCACAGTGTTGTAGTTCTGATCTCGATTTTTAATCATTGTTTACTGTAACACATGTCTTAATTGTTAGGTACCGGATTTTAATAAATGTAATTTCAAACATTTTCTTTTTCTTTATGTTTTTGTGAATATTATGTTTATTGTAGTACAGTTCTTCTTTGTTTAAAAAAAACTTCCTCATAAATAAAATTGGGTATTGAGTTTTTTCCGGCAATGCCATCATCCAAGTACCTTACTTACATACATATATGTCCATTGTATTGTCAGTATACGTGTATACAGTTTCCGCTTACACCTTTTTACTAAAGTTTTTTTTTTATAAGGAAGCAATATATATATACGACAAGAGCGAACAATGTGTGGTATATCGAGTCCATATTCAACTGGAGACGTGAACTCGTTAACTATTTTTTCAAATTCAGTTTCCGTTATGTATATATATTAGCCCAAACGAACTAAACACTTGCATCATTATTCGGCATTGTACAAGGTGGTTTGTTGGTAATCTCGAAACTTGAATTTGTCGACATGAGAATAAGTTGGACTTAAAAGTTGAAAATTGCCATTGTTTGAAATGTATTTATCTTCACATAACCAGCACATGGATTAACAATGAAAGGATATATATAGATTACACCACAAGATCCCGTTCATTACCATATTTTATCCACTAGAGATAGTTAAATTTTAAAATTTTAATTGCGAGGCTTGCCGGGCATTTTAAAATTTTTAAATTTAACTATCGAGAGTGGATAAAATATGGTAATAATCGGGATAAAGTGGTGTAAGCTTTTTCTCTAATGATCAATGATAAACACCGAGAATTGTATTCCGAATTGATTTGGCGGGAAATAGCACGGGGCTTTATTCAAAATACGTTGAATAAAAAAAAATTATCTAACGGGTCAAAACTGGTTTAAACTTGACATATCATTAGAGAAAGAGTAATTAAATATAAGGCAAAATCTCTACAGATACATGATAAAACCAAACAAGGGAACAAAGTTTTAAAAGGGAGTCTTCATTTCATATATTGTTTGCTAGTGTCTTACATCAAGTAAAAGTAAGGGATTAATCCCTGTGTAACCTAAACATATGAAGTCCTTTTTTGACGCCTTAATGAACTGTAGTTTTTCTTTGGAGTGTTATTATTGACAACAACTATGGTTAGAGTAATAACCCAAGGAATGGCACATTGAAAATACCTATTGGAATTATATACTTATATAGTCAGAAGTACGGAAGCGTATAGTGGACTCGCCTTGTCTTATAAGAACACCTTATAACGTACTAATTTTCTTAAATCTCCTTATAAGGTGATAAATCGTGTTAAATAAAGCAACCTTGTCTTCTTATAAGGCAACAAATCGTGTTATTTATGACAAGTTTTTGCTTTATTAAGACATTTCTCGTATTAATTCAAAACGTTTTATTTTTAATTAAAATAACATTGTATTAACTTACTGCATGAAAACAAATAGAAGAGTTTAGGATGTATTAAGTTAAAACATGTTGTGATATACAAGGCAACAACATTTTTTATTTAATGTCTTGTCTTGCTTTCTAAAACGATAAGCGTTCTTAGTTTACTCGTTTTATTTAGGTGATAACACAAAAAATTACAAATATTTTGCCTAGGAAGACAATCAAATGTCTTATTTAAAACAAATTATAGCCTTAACATCATCCATTTTGAATGTTACTCAATGGCTTCGTAGCCCTTTATTAGCGAATGATATATAGTGATAATGGGGTCCGTTCGTCTGTCCGTTCTTTTTGCCGTCCGCTCTAGTATTACACACTTTGAAGTTATAACTCCTCCTAGAGCACTTGGTAAAATTCAATGAAACTTTCACAGAATGTTCAGTGCATATTGCCATTGTCCACAAGTTACATGTATCTATTTTTTTACTTCAATTTTTTGTTGTTGATTTTTTACTGCTGCCATAAGGGTACACGCTTTGTGGCGATAACACTATTTCTAGACCATCTAGTGAAATTCTATGTAACTTTCACAGAATGTTCAGTTTATATTGCCATTGTCACCAGCTATTTAAAAAATTGATTTGACTTGATTTTTTATTTTGGTTGATTTTGTTTTGCTTTTTGAATCAAATGGGGGAGCGGGGGTATGTATTGTTCACAGTTTTTCTAGTTTATTTATTTATCTGCTCCAGTCGTTTTTGTTCAAAATTTAGAACAGCAACAATATTACTTCATGCACATCTCCAAGTTGTATACTACAACTGTGTAACATTTCATCAAAATCTAACGAATCGTTGAGGACATGAGCTGACAAGGTACATGGACGGAGAGACAGATGGACAGGGTGATTCCTATACATCCCCAGACTTTGTTTTCGGGGTACGTAAATATGAATCAATGATGTACATCTGTGACTGTGTATGTTTAATAATGACATTCAAGGGAGTTTAATTTTTTCTGGTATACTTTGTACAGACAGTATCCATTTGCGAATAATATTTTACGAGTTTTTCGAGTTGATCAAATAAACAAGGTTACTATCTACATTATTCACAAAACTGAGCAATTAGAGCGATTATGTCGCCCTGTTGTGCCTCAAGTCGCCCAAAGTTGTTCCAAAAGAGACTTTGATATTTTAATAAATATTTGTAGGCAGACATTGCCCGGTTTTACTTTTATCTCATTGACCGTTCTCAACATGTGTTGCTTCAATGACATATTTAAGCTGCGATCGATGTTGCTCAACATTTTCGACAAGAATACCGCTAAAGGGGCCTTCTTTATCTCGCTTGAGAGGGTGAATATTGTTCACCTCTTGTTGAAGACCCTCATTAGACATCGATATGTAGACAGGAGTAAAAGCCATGTCCTTGTTCAACTGGAGTTTTCTATGTATCGTGTGTATTTTTGTCACGTGTGCATTCACTCTATATCCTTTCATAATTTTTCTATTTAAGTTTTGATGTGTAAAAGTCACTGTGCATCATTGCATTTCTATCAATTTCCATTTCCAGTTATAGGAAGTTAATTAATAAGATTTCTGAAGATTGTTCCTGCTCATCGCAGAGCCGAAACCCTACATATATATAAATTCATGATTGTAAATACAAGTCAAACTTATCTCTTAGTTTATCTCTTAGTATCTATTCATTGTTAAATTCAATGGAAAATACCCAAAATATTTACGGCCCAACTTTGAAATTGAAACGAGAAGTGAGCTAACAAAAACGACTGGAGCAGATAAATAAATAAACAAGAAAAACTGTGAATAATACATACCCCCGCTCCCCCATTTGATTCAAAAAGTAAAACAAAATCAACCAAAATAAAAAAATCAAGTCAAATCAAATTTTTAAATAGCTGGTGACAATGGCAATGTAAACTGAACATTCCGTGAAAGTTACATAGAATTTCACTAGATGGTCTAGGAAGAGTGTTATCGCCACAAAGTGTGTACCCTTATGGCGGCAGTAAAAAACCAACGACAAAAAATTAAAAGTAAAAACAGATACATGAAACTTGTGGACAATGACAATATGCACTGAACATTCTGTGAAAGTATCATTAAATTTCACCAAGTGCTCTAGGAGGAGTTATCACCTTAAAGTGTGTAATACTAGAGCGGACGGAAAAAAGAACGGACAGACGAACGGACCCCATGATCACTAGATATCATTCGCTAATAAAGGGCTACGAAGCCATTAAGTAACATTCAAAATGGATGATGTTAAGGCTACAATTTTTTATAAATGAGACATTTAATTGTCTTCTTAGACAAAATATTTGTAATTTTTTGTGTTATCACCTAAATAAAACGAGTTAACTAAGAACGCTTATCGTTTTTGAAAGCAAGACAAGACATTAAACAAAAATGTTGTTGCCTTGTATATCACAACATGTTTTAACCTAATACATCCTAAACTCTTCTATTTGTTTTCACGCAGTAAGTTAATACAATGCTATTTTAATTAAAAATAAAACGTTTTTAATTAATACGAGAAATGTCTTAATAAAGCAAAAACTTGTCATAAATAACACGATTTGTTGTCTTATAAGAAAACAAGGTTATTTTATTTAACACGATTTATCACCTTATAAGGAGATAAGGTGATTTTATTTAAGAAAATTAGTGCGTTATAAGGTGTTCTTATAAGACAAGGCGAGTCCACTATACGCTTCCGTACAGAAGAGTGAAGTTTTTGTTTCAAAAACTTGTAAAATAAGTTTTAGTGACCATTTTTACAGTTGTAATTTTATCAGATGGAAAAAATGCCAAAAATTACAAATAATACAAAAAAATAGTCGGTTTTCGATGTAATATGCCAAAATATGTCCCAAGGTTAGAAGAAATAATGCACCGAAGTGGAGTGAATTATGTCTTCTAACCTTGGGACATATGTTGCATATTACATGGAATACCCACTATTATTGTTATTAATTCTCTGAATGTTTTTGGTTAACGTCATGTAATGTAATTAGTCAAGATTATGTAAATACATAGTCACAATGGCAAACCCAAAACGGATGCTGATATTGTGATTTTGATTTTTTTGAAAAGGATCAATTATCTTCATTATTCAATCTCTGTATTGAGTTTATATTAATAACATAATTATTGTAAAAAGTGCCCAGATGTCCAAGAATGAAATTATTGTCAAGCAAGAAGAGAGCTCCACCTATTGATCATCAATTGATTTCTTAACACCATCCCAAAGCAAATTAACGCGTAATATGCTGATGTATATTATACGGACGCTAGAAATTCTTCTAACAATATGTCTAAATACTAGTAGTAGAATTACAATTCTAATAAAACTTTCCCACATGCAGAGTAATAAATCGAGACATACATTAGACATCTTTCCTTGCAAACTTATGAAGAACATTAACCTGTTATTGCTTACACGAGTTCAAGATTTTTGTTCCATTACCATTGATAATAATTTTTACAAGTATTATGGTTTTAGGTACATGCTGAAATCAAGATTTTTGTACTACTTTGTCTACATTCAGGTAAGCATATTTTTTTTACTTTTCCTTGATATTTTAACAAATACGTAGATATTACAATTTTAAGTTATATTTGATGAATGTTTAATGTGTGAATAAGAAACATTGTAAAGGAACACACAAGCCATACGAATTTTTAAACAGCTTGACGAGTTACAAAAATTTATTAATTCAAATGGTCTTATTTATGGGAAAATTACATTAGACAGTAAAGATGATGTTCTTACGATACTTGAATTATCAATACGTGTTGTTTCTTGTAGACTTCCTAAGAGGGAAAGGGGTGTAGATCGGTTTAAACGTATTTACGTAGGTTGGTTAATGCTGTTATGCGGTAAAACTTAGTTATTGCATTTAAATCTAGAATATAATGGGGGGAGGTGGCACTGTCTCTCTTTAACACCTCTTTGTTCAAATCTTCTTTTGCACCTTTATAAAACAATCATTAGAATTTAAATCGGGTCCAGACAGGTCAAAGGGTCAACTATAATCTTGCAGTTTATGTTTTTTTTTAATTTAAATGTGTTCAAGAATTCTTGGGTATATGTTGCATTTTCTTGATCATTCGTGGATGTAATGTGCAAAATAATGTTTATTCGAAATGTATCAAATATTTTATTTAGAAAGGACTGGTAGTTTCCATGTAGGACAGAGTTTTTTGTTCCATTTTTGTCAGCTAGGTTCTTGCGTTCTTGAGCCAGATTTTTTTTTCATAGGGTCCAATATATATTTTTTTTCACTGGATATTATGTGGGCTATATTGTGATTTTCTCACTCAAGATACTTCTCAGATTTTTTTTTCTTTTTGGTCAGCAAATTTGCATCCAAAAAAATATCAAGGCCCCTTGCCTAGGAAAAAAAAACAAATGCTAAAATCCATTTCAATGTTGGGATCATAAGGCAATAAATTCTTTTATATTGACATAAAACTCATCCGTACTTTGCTGACTTTTATATGAATTAAAAAGTCTATTAGATAACTCATGAACTGTTGTGACCACAAATATGGGATAAAATCCTGTGAATAAAATGCCCCACGCAATGCTGGTGTTAATGACATAAGCATCAAGTCTACACTGTTAAACTTGTCTTGCAAACCTATGCCTACCAACCCTGAATTTGAAGCTACCCACAAAAGACACTGATACCAAATACCATAAACTCTAAATTTGCAATCATACAAAAACATTGTAAAAATAACAGGGAAAAGGTTAGTTAACTTTGTTGTCTTATTATTATTTTTTCTTTTTTTGTGAAACCAAAGTTTATTTCTAAATATTTTTATAGAAATTTCTGGCAATTTTTATTGTGAGGGCATACATTTAACCTTTAACATTATTTGGCGAAATTATTAATCGTTAACCGTCATAGTGGTACACCCATTCCTGACCTCTGTTATTTCCTACAAATGTGAGGAATGACATGGACCACATACACTTGACTTGGATTAAGATGAACTAACTAAAATCTCGACTTTTTCAACTCGCATCCGACTTTCTTATCTCGACTATATTTTAACTCGCAACTCGACAATAAGAAACCCTTAGATGAACTACTAATACACATGTATATTCAGCATCACAGCTAACCATAGTTTCAAATTGTCGACACGGTCTTGCCCTAAACACTACCTATAGGACTTAATTCCGCAATTTTCTTTGCAGGCCAGGCAAAAACTGAAGCCATCTGTATGTATAGATGGATTTTTATTGTGTGGCTTAATAGAGTGTAGTAAAGATGAATAAAATATGTCTTTTTTGTTAATATTAGGAGGAAATATACAATATAGTACTTACGGTAGTACAGGGATATTTCAGCATTTGGAATTTATTTTTTATACCTCGATGGTTTTTACACAAACAAAATATAGATACAAACATACATGTATTTTTAATTTGCAGAAGTCTGATATAAATTTAGTTTTTACATGTAAACGCTTTAGTAAAGTGCCAATGTCTGTTTATATATATATAGTCTTTGCATTTGCATTTAAAAGTCAGGATGGTATTTTTATAGTATTATTCTATTTAATTGACCTGACTGGTTACGGGTCAACTATATCGGGATTATTGGTTTTAAACTTTCCTACAAGACAGAGAAAATCAAGCCACGCCCAATCTGTTCAAAGCCCGAAATTAGTGAAAAAAAACGTTCACATTGTGATACAAGTCTCAAATTTTACACAAAGACCCCTTAGGAAATGGTAATTCAGAAAAACCCGTTAGTCACTTGAAATTCAAAATGGCCGCCATTTTGTTCAAGATGGCCGCCATGATAAGCAATCATAATGGTTTTGGTCATATATCAATTTACGAGAATTACTCGTATCAAGTTAAGGTTAAATTCAACATGTTTACAATCGAAATATATTTGTAGAGATTTAAAAGCCTCAGTCAACACTATGTTTGGTAAGAAATTGATCTTTTTTGACGTGTTTGTGCACTTATTTCAGTATTTATTTCATTTACATTTGTCAATTCTTGAAAAAAAAATCTTGTTGTATTTCAACTTTCACAATTTCAGCTACACAAAGCTCTACACTTACGTCTGCCTTGACATTCATTCTTGTAGCCACACTTTGTAAGTTGTTGACTTTTATGAGGTAGAAATGACCTATAAATTGAAGTCAGCAATATAAAAACAAATTTGGCTCAAATAAACTTTTTAATAAGACAAAAAAATTATTTTACAAATTAAATGTACAATATATATAAATATCAACTTAAAAATGTCTCTGGCAATTACATAGTTCACTAATGAATATCCAAATTAATAATCCATATCCAAATTAATAATCCACTGAAGTCCACCAATAAATTCCAGATGAATATTCCTTATAATTCCACTAAATAATTAATTCACAATAACTGCAGTTCAATTTCTAGTACAAAAGATGTCCGTAAAAATCCTGTATAAACTAATTAAAGTGACTGCGTGCAACCTTTCTGCTATCTTATATCTATACATATAATGTACCTAGAAAATTCTTTATCAAGAAACATCCGGAAAATCATCCATTAACTGACAATCACATCTGTATGTATAGATGGATTTTTATTGTGTGGCTTAATAGAGTGTAGTAAAGATGAATAAAATATGTCTTTTTTGATATGATTATGTAAGACTGTTCCAGAAATTCCTTATGTGTAAAGTCAATGTTCCAGAATATTCCAAGGTTTGATAACCATGACAAATTATATATCAAGGCCAAACAAATCACATTACATTTGTATATTAAGGGCGTCCAAGTAAAAACATTGAAAACAATGCATTAAAGAATATTAACACTATTAAATGGTCTATAACAATGACAACTTTGAGCAACAGGTGAAAGAGCATTTCCAAAAAATGCCACATGTCTTGCTTTTTCCAACCCTAGTCAGCTGGGCTTTCAATTGTAATTTCACATTTAGTTGCCTGACCCCATGATCAACCTGCCTAGTATTCAGCACGCTTGATATGTTGGATAAGAGCTGCATCTGTGGGAGGAATCGAATCATAAGATCTCTGTTTCCTTGCAAACAAGTCCAGTCTTGCTTCATCAACATAGTCAGAAACACTGGATCTCTAATACATGGTACCAACAAACTTTTCAATAATTCTTTGATCCTCTTCTGTTATTGTCAGCGGATATTGCCTTAATGTTTTAAAAACAGAAGAAAAATCTCGGCATACATCCAATGTTTGTCTTGCTGTCTTTTTCCCTTTACCACGAAATGCAGAAACAATGCCGCAGCCAGTGAAAGCATGTAAAAAGTAAAAATCATGTTCATTTATGTGGACCAACAAACAGCAGTAGAATACCGAAGGAACAAAGGAGTGAAATTTACAAAAATCGAAGTCAAAAGACACGGCCAAAGCGAGAACACAGAAAACAATGACGTTAGACACAAAAAAAACAATGACGTTAAACAGATACAAAGCGCAGAAGCAGAAATTACAACATTCAAAACAAAGTCACTCACAGTGTGAACTCCAGGTGCTCCGGAAGGGTAAGCATGTCCTGCTCTGTAAAAAGCACCCGTCACACTGTGAGTGATTGAATCCAGGAAAATGTCAAAGTCGGTAGTCAAATCCGGGAAGACGTTAATCTAGCTGAAAATGTCCACTTTCACCAAGTTAAGCGCTGATCTCATGCACTGGGATCCATTTTATATTTTGTTCTTTATCAAATTCTAATCAGAGATTATCAATAACAAGGACATCAGCATCATTTGCTTTAATCAGAATATGTTCGGTTTCATTAGTGGCTGCATGCTTTTCATTGTCAAAAATGCAAGTGTCTACTTCATGATTACAGTTAGGTCCATAAATGTTTATTGACCTATTATTGCAAACAACGGGATCATCTTTTGTAGTTATTACAATACTACTTTGACACATCTACTCAATTTTATCTGCCAAGAACCTATTTAATAGCTCAGTCTTGTTGTTGTTGTCTATTAAGAAATCATGCCGCTTAGATGGAATTTTCCCTTTATCAATGACCCTACGTCTGAAGGAGCGAGGTTGGAATTAATCTAAAAACACAACCTTCTTCAAACTTTCCGGTGAAGGTGTATTTTTGCTCTAATATGATGTCCTCGCAATATCTTAGCAGCTTTAGCAAGTATAATAACATCTGAATAGGCTGACGGCTGTGACAATGCCGTGTCAATATCTTTTCGAAATGCAAGTAGAATATCGCTTCCTTCAGGTTGTTAGATTTCTGCAAGAAGCTTTTCTTTTACTTTAGTTGGTTGACACTTCAGGTGTTTTCACGTCTTATTGTTGGAGTCTGTACAAACCAAATGATCGAAATACAGTTCGGGTAGTACTTTCTATGTTTGTGTCCACTATATATGCTGGCGACTTTGAGAAAACGAGAGGATGTGCTTTACTCTTTATTTAGGGGCCGACTCCGACCTGCCGTTGGGTGTGGGGTTTCCTCACCGTTCATTGAAGATCTAATGGTGGCTTTGAATTGTTATTAATGCCCTTTGGGTCGTTGTCTCTTTGACATATTCCCCGTTTCCCTTCTTTTTCTATTCCCTTTCTGGAGTCGTTGTGTTGTGATTATGACTTTTAACTCTCATCATATGCACCCTTTCTCTGTTGTAAAGAGCTGTCAGACAGGAACAATGGTACTTCAGCTCCTGTGCACCTACATTACCACTAGGGTAGGAGCTAGGTTTAGGTTTTAGGTTTTTAGCTAGGTTCAGATTTTTCTGGCACACTCATTTACATGTAACCTTTTATCAAGTAGCATGGCAAAGGCTCGTCGTAAAGTAAGTGAGAACCGAACCGTCAATCCAAAAGCGAACAATCGAAGGACAATGGCAACACCAGAAACAAAAAAAGGGGGAAAATAATAAAAATAATTCAGATATTGGTTCTTCCTTCTCACATAGAAAACATGTATTACGCTCTATTCTAGTTCTTAATTTACTTTGTTCATTACCAGATGATATTTCACTACTAGCAGCTCTTTTTCGTGTCCTGTCTAAAGTTCTGGTGATATTTGGCATTATTTTTTCTTAATGTTTCTTCAGTACCAATCTAATCGCGAAGGATCTAAAATAATTGGCAGTTGATTGATTGCTTGATTGATTGATAATGGGTTTAACGTCACTTTCAGCAGTATTTCAGCTATCTCTTGACGTTAGTGTTTAGTGTTGGAGGAAGCCGTAGTGCCCGGAAAGAACCATCGACCTTAGGCAGGTAACTGACATATCTTATCACTTACGATTGTAAGTCGAGTGCACCCTTTTGTGTAATGTACAAAGCTGATGCAAACGCATACCAAAATGGTGATAGACTACAGTAGTTGTATAGGTAGTAGAACTACCTTAACCACTTGGCCACACAGGCCCGATTGATTGCTTGAAACTCTGGAATATTAGTTGCAATCATGGAATAAACATGATTTGTTTTGCTACACTAGTAATGAGTTGATGGGGATGTTAGATCCTCGCCTTTCTTTTCTGTCTGACAAAGGCAACATTTATTCTAATCAATTTGCAACTTTGATTTTAAAAGAGTTTCAAAGGACATCTTAATATATAAAGAATTAAGAATGAAATAATCTATAAATAACTACTTATAAGTATATTTCAAATGATTTAGGATAGGGCTATCCTTTTACCACCTTAAACTATGAATTAAGCACATCAAGATATGGGATACAACTAGGTTCAAGTGTCCATACAGTGTCTGCTCTACAACTAGCCCAATCGTTCATCCAGTGCCAATTAAGTCCCTTGCGATTTGTACACCTTTCGGATAATATATGATCATATATGCCCCGTTATCCTTGGCTCGGCTCTCCCTCGGTGGCACATTCTGTCAATTCTGTTTCGGCTATCTAACATGTAATGTTAACTAGTAGTACAATGTATTTGGGGCTTGTTTGGTAGCAGTTTGGACTCTACACAAAATATTTAGCCGACACTGAACCTCATACTGAGTTTCACAGCAGTGATGTTTCAAGTTTGCCCTGGTTGTGCTTCGCCAATTACTCTATTAATAAATTAGATGGTCAATGTGATTCCAGAAATATAAAAATGATACATATTAAGTGTATTTGTAAAGGAAAAGTGTGAAATTAGCTTATCCAAATCATTTATATGGATGTTTGAAGGCAATTTATATGGACAAAATGCTTGTGGACTATTTATGGTAGCCATCTTGAAAAATGGCCGCCATTTTTGGAAAAATGAAGTGGCTAACGGGATTTTTTAAATAAGCAATCTATGGACAGTACTCACACATTTTTTTAATGCTTGTATCACAAACTGAACGATTTTGCTGAAAATTTTACTTAATCTACCGGGCTAGTAGTTTATTAGTTGCCTAGGGAGGGAATTGAACCCCTCGAACACAGTTATATAGAAACAAGATATATATATATATATTTTCTCTGTTTCCTGTAAAGAACGTAAAGAAAATAGGGATGGCAAATATTAGTTTTTCCCTGTGTCTTTTACTTTGGAACATCTCAAATTGTATTGCCGAAATTTGATTCTATATCACACTTTTTGAACCAATGTACCACCTTAAGACAGTTGATATTCAATACATACAAGACAAAGAAGTATTTTAACTGTGTTGGGCCACTAGATTACCTGTCCACTTTGCACCAACAAGTACTTAATAAATCTCCTAGGGAGGGAATCGACCCTTGTACACATTAAAATTGGGAAAACATTTAATCAAAGATATTTAAGTTTAGTTTTTTTGGTATATATATCCCGTTTTGAACTTGAGAAATTCGAACGCATTTTACATGTTTATGTAAGCGTACTTTCTTTCCGGCGTGCAGAATTTCCAGGTATATAAACAACCTATTGTATTTCTACCTTGGTGTTTATTCCGTCACAGTCATCATTCCATTGTGATTGGTCAATTAGATGTTGTGGATATTCTACCCTAGTGCATTTTATCCAAACGGAAAGAATGCACTGCAGGAATAAATCCCCTGTTACATTTACATGTACTTGGGAACATCGATATGTCAAACTGTGTTGACAATGTCAATGGTCTACCATAAATATAAATATTATACTTTACCATTATATTTGTCCCATTTGGCTTTATGAACACTACTGGGCCATAGAACAGTATATGGACCGGCAGCCAGACCATAGAATATATTGTGACGTCTCAATTTTTTTTTCTACTTTGTAATGAGCTATTTCAAGTTACAGTGTTAAGGTGGTTCGGGTGTCTAAAACTGCGCATCCATCTTGCGCATGTGATGAAAATTGAAATGTACTATTAAAATGTTGCAAAAATGATTTTGAATACTAGTTCATTTATAATAAATAAAATCAAATAAGCATCATTTATGCATTTATTTGCAAAATATATAACATTTTTCGAAAAACGCATATCTAATAAAGGGGAGATAATTCTAAAGAAATAATAAGGGGAAAATCATTTTTTTATGATTTTTTTTTTTTAAAATATGATCGGTGACCCCATTTGTTTTTTCATATTTCAAAAGATATTTCTTTAACACAGTTAATACTACTTTTTCACCGAAATCTATCGTACAATATTAAAAAAATTATAAAAAAGATTTTTCCCCTATATAGATTACATTTAAAGGCTCAAAATATTGCCATTTTTGAAAGCTTCTCCCGGAAAAACGAGTTCGGTGCCCTTTTGATTTTATACTAAAATTTTAAAGTGCATGTCATAAGCTTCCATTCACAGAAATAAATTCTACAGTCTTTTAAACATTATTTGTTGAATTTTGAATGAATTATCACAAGTAACGTATTTAATCTATTTTGAGATAATATTTTAACCTTGACATTTCTTTGAGTGAAATGATAAAAGGTAAAAAGAATTAAACTGGTATACATTTCTGGAATTAAAGTATAATATATCAAATAGTTCATGCCAATTCGGGCCAAATGGCAGTTCGCGTTGGTCCATATACTATTTTTGGGGTGACCACTCGGTCCATAAACTGGCATATGTCCCTCATTACCATAAACTATTTGACAATGAAAACATGGCTACAATTGTAACCTTTCTTTCAAGTATGTTGTTTTGTTCCTAAAACATTTCATTTATGCTTAAATGTAGCACTTTTCTTCAAGGCACTAAAAAGGGTTATGTGGTTCAATATGATGACTTACAAGTTACCTACAGGCTTATATTCTCCTCTGTCGACCATCATATGGGGGACGGAACAAATTATCGCAATTGGATAATATGTAATTTTATGCCCTTGTGACAATTTTTCCTTCATCCATCCATTAATCAAAGTGGATAAATTTAGATAAATTCACAATAAGGTCAAACGTTGGACGGACTTCCCTCTTCTTGACTGGGATAAGAATATATTTAAAGCTGTTATAAAGTACTTTTTGTGACAAAGTGAATTCTGACTTATCAAGGGCTTTCAGAGGAGATTTTACGACGAATGGGGGAAAGAACATTAGGATCCAAGTTATGTGAAAATGTCACTCAAGACGAGTCTCATCAATCAACTCAGCATTCAGACCGTGTAGGAGGTTAAGGCACGGACCCTTTGATTTTCGAGAGGAGGCCTGGGATTTTTTATCCGAGCCTTGAATTTTTTTCTCCCGCATCGCGGGCTATACAATTTTCACCCATATACACTATGCTAGGAAAATTTGTTAAGTACTGGCTTTTTCCTAGTGGACAGGGTGAGAGCCAGAATTTTTTATGTTCAATCCAGGTGCTAGTCAGTTATTTTTTTTGTTGAAAAATCGAGGCAAGAAATTGTTTCTGAAAAATTACAGCCCCCCTCCCCCCTGAAAATAAAATGGTCCGTGCTTTATAGTTGGGCGCTAAAGAATAAACCTAAAAGTGGCATTTTACTCACATTATCTATGTTAAACAGCAATATTTAAGCATTAAACAAGATGTTCCTATTTAGTTTATTTTTTTTTAATTTTACAATGTCTAATAAGGAACACTTTTCAGATTATCTTTACATTTTTATGGAAATCCAGCATAAAAATATTTATGAAAATATCTAAGATCAATAATTCCATCTACATTTAGAGCATTAGGTACTACAATGATAGGGTCTCATCCCAGATTTTCTGAATCGGAAAATCCAGAACTTATAAGGATGGTCACTCCTCAGGTTCATTGCCTTAATGGAAAGTAAATGAAAAATCCCGAGGAGTTCGGTTTCCCGCCAAAATTGCATGCACTTATATCTCGCAGTGACTGTCAATATTTTTTGCTTAAAATGATGTATGACCGATGTACAATAAATAAAGATAACAATTTAAAAACTTTGATATTATGAATTTGAGGAGTAACCATCTAAAATTGATAAAATCCAAAATTTTGGTGCACTTTTTATCATATCTGGTATTGTATGGAAATATTTTGAACGAAATCCATATTTTCCATTGACTGCTTTTGATGATTTGATAGACAAAAATCTTTCAAATTGATTAATGATTCATGAATGACCAATGATGATAAACGGAAACGAAGACTCTTTAGTGATAGCAGCGGTAGGTTTGATCCCCCATATTTAATTATTAATTGTATTCAACAAAGTAGGCTATCCAAAACTTGTATCGTTTGCTTGTATCCTTTCTAACATAAATATTATTAGGTAAAGAATATGTTTGTCTATATGTTGTAATCGTCCACTAGATTAAGACACTAATGCTTTGTACGGTAATGGGTGACTGATTTATAGAGCACTTTGCCATTTTAATCAATGTTTGTCGACAGTCCCGCATCCATAACCAGAAAAGACATTTTGCAAAGAATTCCACTCAAATCGGTTCTAGGGGCTGTCTTGAACTTACTATGAGGTATGTGCAAAGCTCATTGTTGAAGGCCTCATGGTGACTTCAGGATGAAGAACAACAATTAAAGCATTGTTCCATTGCCCTTTGCTTGGTTCTACCATGTTTTTGTATAGACTTTGTCTCATGTGCACTAACTCCATATCCTTTCATCGTTTAGTAGTTCCAATTTGCATTGTAGTTTCAGAGGACAAGACCTTTGTACGCTTTTCAATTGGGTCCAATCTTAATGTTTGTTCCTTTCTGGTGGCCATCGCGGAGAAAGTTGGATTTAAAAAAAAAACATATTGTTCGGGGAAAAACCATAAAAACTAATTTCGCTAAGTTTGGTTCCAAACGGCTCTGCAATTTCAGATGAAAAGATCTTTGAATGTGTTATCCCATAGGGTCCAGTTTTAAACTATGTCCCCTGCTGGTACAGTTAAGGAAAACACCTCTTCCTCGACTACCTAAAGACTGTTGTAGCAAAGCCTCGTTTCGATAAGCTTTCACTTAATGAATTTCCCATAGTTCCACTGTTGAACGTTTTGTCACTGGTGGCCGTTTTTTATCAAGAATATAACCTATGATTTTGCAGGAGACGACCCCAGAACTTTTTGGTGGAGCCAGGTTTGGTTCCAATTGGCTATGGAGTTTCAGAACAGAAGATCTTTGAATGTGTTTCCCGAGGAGTTCAACGTTAAACTGTGTTCCTACTGGCGGTTGTCTTGAATATAGTGCAGACATGAAAAAACCTTTTTCTGGGGCCACCTGAGGACTTTTGCGGCAAAGTTTGGTTCCAGTTTGCCTAGTAGTTTCAGACAAATATATTTTCGAATGAAAAGTTAACGCCAGACAGACGACGGACGGACGCAAAGTGATGGCAAAAGCTATGACAAGGTCAGCTTATAATATCATGCATATGATTCACAGCTCTTAATAAATTGGAGTTGAAGCCGTCAATGACCATGTAAACATGACATTAATTCTGAGAACTTTATGAATTTCATATCCGTTTTTTCATTAACACCTTACACATTGTACAGTTGTATGTGCCTTGTTATTGTGTGCCGGTTTCTCTGCTACTTTATTGATTCTTATATGGATAAACGATTTGATATCACCGGTCGGTTTATCAGATTAATTTTGTATTAAGAATAGCAAGAAACACAAATTTATTCTGCAAATGTAATTATAATCGCTTTTAATTGTGCAGAAATGATTAATATGTAACCTGAATCGCTATATCATGTCACTAGAACGCCAGGATCTACCAGTAGAAAGCCAGGACTGAGCGTTAAAAACAGGGCCTCATATTTTCAATTTGCATCTAGTATAGCCAAATTACAGTTTTTTAGGCTTGCTTAATAACTGTATCATATATGGGGATAAAGCATGTTGTTTTGTACTCATTTAGCACAAGTATAGCAAAGATATTCATGATTATTTACACAGTGGAATAACATCAATTGGCATAAAATATAAATATTGCGTGAATACATTTTTACTGCTATCAAAACAATATCAATTTATTGTTAGTCTTACCTTTTCATAACTACAACCGTACTCTCGTTTTTTGTTTATCAACAAAAACGTCTGTTGTTATTTTTGTTTATCAATGCAATTGAAATCACGAACAAGCAGTCGAAATCCTGGACAAAATGCAGTAGAAATCATGTTCTCGCAGGACAACGATACCTATGGTGAATATTAACTTTGATTACCTATTTTGTCTTTTTTCCGGCCGCCGTGCGCGGTCCCGGCTTATTTATAGGCCCGCAGCATCCTCTGAGCTTGGAGTATGAGTCTTCCTAACAGAGGACCCCGAGGGAACCCCGGGATATAGAAATAGGACCTAGTATCTCCGGCTTGCGGGGTGTGACCCCTCCTAAACGGGGGCTGACTCCGAGGGTCCCGGGATATAAAAATAGGGCCCATTCCATGGTTGTGAGGGATGAATAAATACACAACCCATCTTTCGGATGGGATGTAAACTCAGGGCCACGTGTTGGAAGAAATGCCACGCTTCTTGCACGTTAAAAAACCCTTGTAGCAAGCTGTTTTTGAGTGGTCCGTAGTTGATCGGCTACAAGGCTAAATTATCCAACCTTTTCGATTTCACCATACTTTTCCAGTGGCAGTCAGAATTTCCCGTCCCATGGCCCTTTCCATACCCCAAAGTGATTATTTATTAACAAACTTGTTCTCGTCTTGATATAGCTGAAATATTGCTGAGTAGACGTTAAACAATATTCAATCAATCAATCAATCTTTTTTCCGATGAATCCTATGCCAGTGCATTGAATCTTGGACCATCGCCGGTTTAAGCTCATTTCTTCCTTATCAAATTATTGAAAAGAAAACAATAAGTCTCCACAAACTTCGTGTGGGAGACTTTAAAATTTGAAGCTGTCTGTTGACTGACAAAGGTATTACATATAACACAGGGACAGTGTAGGTGGAAGGTCGTAAAGCAGATTTGTGAGTATCAACAATGTAGCCAGTGAAATCCTTCATAAAGGAGCATTTTTAAGCCTTTCAGCTTATTTGCTATCTTTAGCTATTACTATTACATGTCTCTTAATGTTTTTTTTTTTAATCTGCCTTTATCCGGCTAAAAATGAAGAATATATAAAAGCCCCGTTTTAAAGGTGATACATACACAAATCAGTGTTTCGAAATGAGCCAGGAAATACCATTCGTTGTTATATAAGTTGCCTCTTGTACCACCCAAATTTAATCGTACGATCTAACGACTGGATATTGGACGTTTTTAAACAAAATACATACTACAAGACCTGCATCATTGTTCCTAATAGATGCATGACATTACGTTTCAGTTTGTGATGAACTTAAAATACCTTATTGCGATTACAAATTCTCGTTTCTAAATGGCTAAAACTGTAATAAACGTTTTCGATTTAAATTAAGATTTCCGATTCCGATCGAAAACTGAAGTTTTTATATGAAAACCCTACATTTCGTACGATTTCAATTGGAAACAACAGTTTTCGTGCGAAATACCGGTAAAAGGTTTTCAATCGGCATTAGATATTCAGCATTTTTGTAACTATTGCGCGCCATTCCCCTCGGAAAAACAAAATGTATAGTAAGAGGTCGTTTCTTAATTTTTTTTTATATTCTTACACTAATTTGAGATATTCAAATAAACGTTTACAGTATCCTTACGTTATATAAAAACACCCAAACTTGCCTACTCCTCGTGAATCTGCTAAATGAGTATATGGGTTACCAAGCTCGTGTTTTTTTTTTGTTTTTTTTTCGGACACTTGAACATTTTAGCTATTTTTCACAAGAATTTACCTTGGGTGCATCGAAAAGGGTCAAGTTTAGCAATATTATATATGTATTAAGGGTTAAAGCAAAAAACTACATTTCTCTTATGATGTGTCAGCAATTATATTTCTTACGATATCTATTTCTTACGCGATTAGATAATTTTCGTTTCAATAGTTACTCGAAACTTATCATTTAGTGATAAATTTTATCCTTTTATTTCATCGGCCTTTCATATAATTAGATAACTTTTCACACGTGTTTTCATTGCTTATTCGAGAGGTCCCACATTGGGTCAAAACCACGTCATGGGAATTATCTTGTTATTTTGTTCATTTCTTTATGGCGTCTGCATTATTTTTTAATTTTATTGGAAAGAAGAAGAAATGGAAAACGGGCTTCGTGTGTACACACATATTAATTCATTTTCCCGAAACAGTTGAATATGGTTTTGCCACTTGAAATATATTGTTTTATTGCTAAAAGCTCGTTAATTATTATTGTGTAATTAAATAGCTTGAGTTGATAACAAGCGATATACAAGTCTCACACATAGTGAAACCTATAAATATCATCGTGCTCTTGGTCAAGATATTTTTCCAAAGTTTCCATATTAAACATTTTTTGCATAAAATTCTATGACAGGAACATAATTTTAATTATGAACGAACGAATGAACGGCTGAACGAACGAATGATCGGACATAGATCGGGTATCAACACGATGAAATTTCCAACCATTTACCAACATTTTATTCATTCTATTCTCTCCATGAAAGTACGTATTCTAGAAAAAATTTACCATCCTACAAACAATCCTAACCTAAGTATACCTCTTCGTAGACAAAGAGAAGAATACTGGATACGCAAATTAGGAAGTGCAATACCGTATGGTTGTAACGACAAAATTGACAGTATAGGTAATCTATCCAGCCCGAAATGCAATGATATAAATGTGATGCGCATTTTTGATAACAATCCTAGACGAAAACGAAGCCATGGCCATCGCCATTATACATCACCAACACTTCATGATGTGACTATACAAGGCCTACTTCCTTTCGTTAGTAAACCTCTAGGATTGCATCACATTCGTACAAAACTTTATTCTTTACCACTTACTAAATTGAATTCTCTGTATAAAAATACTTTAGAAAATACCTGCACTGATCAATCCTCATCTTTATACATTTTAGACGCTGTTATACTTGATATTGGTCAACATAGGTTATTCAACCCTGTTAAAGAACGCGCCAATGTAGATGAATGCCGTTCATTTCTACCCATCAAATTTGCTAAAAAGGGTTTGGATGCTATTAACTTGGCCAATATCTTGCATCACAAAAATGTAAAAAACAAAATACCCCCATATTTCAAACACACATCAGTCCCGATCATTTCGTACACCTATACTTCACCAATCGCGTCTAAAATTTTCAACCATAAACGTGTATTGCAAAACCTTACCACCGACGACCTCAAGTCTAAACCACCCGATTGTTCATGTTCTGACACACCATACAGATATGGTCCATGTGGTCACGTCATAACGGGAGATTTGAGTATCATTAAAAACAAATCTCTCCGTGATGTCCTTGCAAAAGGGCCTAAATTCCGTGAACCACGTTCCATCAACTGGGAACAAAATTTCAAACTTCTTATGGATGCCGTAGAGGACTACGCCAGAAAATGGATTAAACGTGAACAAGATGAATACCTTGATTCCCTTTCGGAGTGGATTAAGACTGTGAGGTCGATGATTCTTAAACGAATCAATCAGCTACGAGGGTCAATGAGAACAAAAGCATCATCAATTTTCAAAAATGCTGATGTGACCAGTTACTTGTCCTCCATTCATGACAAATATGTCGTCGTTCCTGCCGATAAGGCCCCAAATAATATCATTTTTATTTGCAAAAATCATTATATAAATTGTTTAAAGAAAGAACTAGGCATTGATAATTCCAACGGCAATCCAACTTACGCAGCTACTACTCTGTCAAAGGAGGAGATATTACAGAACCATAAATCTGTTTTGCTTTCCTTCGGGATTTCCACCAAGGATGAAGACACAGATCTCCCCTCTTTGTACTGGGTACCTAAGTTACATAAATGCCCATACAAAGAACGATACATCGCTGGATCTGCAAAATGCTCTAAAAACCTATATCTAAATTGCTAACCTCTATCTTGACAGCTGTTAAAGAGGGCCTTTTAAAATACTGTGATACTTGCTTTTCAAGAAGCGGTGTAAATGAAATGTGGATTTTCAAAAACTCCAAAGATCTACTTGACATCTTAAACTCTAAATCATTATCACACTGTAACAGCATTAAAACTTTCGACTTCTCCACACTTTATACTACTATTCCTCATGAACAACTGAAATCTCGGCTGAAAGGTTTGATTCATAGATGTTTCTCATGTAAGAACGGTGAACGAAGATATAGATACATTGTTGTAGGTAGAGAACAAGCCTACTTTGTGAAAAATGACTCCGAATCGGAGAAAAAATATACAGAGGAAGAAGTGATTAGAGTTTCTGATCGACAATATGCTTGTCCAGATTGGAGGACTTGTTTTTCAACAGACTATCGGAATTCCTTTGGGCACAAACTGTGCGCCTCTGCTTGCCGATCTGTTTCTTCATTCTTATGCATCGAAGGGCTTCTTCAAAATAAAGATAAAAAACTGGCACAATCCTTCAATTTTAGCTTCCGTTATATAGACGATATTTTGTCGCTAAACAACCCTCGCTTTGGTGATTTTCTTCATTTGATCTATCCAAAAGAGCTCGAAATTAAGGATACCACAGACACTTCATCAGCCTCGTTCCTTGACCTTCACCTTGAACTTGACAACAGAGGGAGACTTCAAACTAAGCTGTACGACAAACACGATGACTTCACCTTTCCAATAGTAAACTTCCCTTTTCTTTGTAGCAACATCCCAACAGCGCCGACATATGGAGTTTACATCTCCCAGCTCATTCGCTATTCAAGAGCCTGTGTTCGATACAGTGACTTCCTTGATAGAGCCCTGTTGCTCACAAATAGGCTACTTCAACAAGGGTATGTTACCCAAAACTTGAAATCATCCCTCCAGAAGTTTTACGGTCGACATCACCATCTTGTGGACCGCTATGGGATATCTGTTTCCCACATGACAACAGATCTTTCCCTTTAAAGCTTAATTGTTGTTTCCTCTACCGGATTTGACATGTTCAACACGGCAGGTGTCTTATAAGAAGCAGGAGATGCTAACTCTACCGGTGCACCTGATCTCACCCATGGTTTTTTATTGGGTCCGTGTTGTTCATCTTTGTGTGTGTGTGTGTGAGTGTCTTCATTTTTCTTTTCTTTGCCGTACCCATGTTGTGTCTGTTTTTTTTCCCTTTTTGTTTCTGATGTTGCCATTGTCCTTGGATTGTTCGCTTTTGGATCGACGGTTCGGTTCTCACTTACTTTAATAAATTTCTTCTCTCAACGTATAATGCGAAGCATTGATGATACCCGAAGCAATCGAATTTATTTTATTGCAAATGTTTCTTTTTTTTTTGGTGGTGTTTGCGTGCTTTATAGTTGTTTCAAAAGCAGATACATTTGTATTGTTTTATATGTGCGACTCGATAGTTTGTACCTTTTGAAACCATTCCAAGAAAATGAGGGTCGGGATACATCGGCAACGAATACCAAAGCAAAAATGATGAAAGGTGGAATTCCAAAATCAAAAATCCAAAACCACGGCATTTCATATCCAACACGGATTGAGACAGCATAACAAAGACAAAACAAATAAACAAAAATGAACAAGAACACCACAAAACTAAAGCACTTGCAGTGTGAACACCTGCAAAAACTGAGGTATCATCGGGTGCTCCGGAAGGGTAAGCATGATCTGCTCCACGCTGCCAGTGAAAAGTCCGGTTTTGTCACAGTCAGGCATCTGTCAGTCCGGTAATTAACTCTCAACTCTCATCTGTGAAATAGAAACATTGTACATGTAACGGTCTGTCAATCATGGTGACGACCGTAAAGCTTCTCTCGTGACAATTGCAACAAACACTGAATACACCCTTGGTATATAAGGTTTTGAGACAGCAATTTCGCTGTGTTTGCACAATCGCTGCACAAACCACAGGCACGGCAACAGCAAATGAAGACGCCATATGTCGGTGATGTGGGAATATTACTGCTCAAAAACGGGAAGTTCACTATTTGAAAGTTGAAATCATCATACTTGTCGTTAGGTTTTGTTTTCAGACGTCCATAGTTGTCAATATAGAGGTATATGTCCAGGTGTGATACTTATAATGGTGTATCAGTGGTCTCTTTAATCCCAAGTTCATTCGGCTTTATCAGATGAGGGTTATCCTAAAGAAAACCATTTATGTAACGGAAGCTGAAATTAAAGGACTTGGACTTGCCTAGATTATTGTCTTTTTCTTCTGAACCAGCCCTTGTATGAAACTTGCTTCATACAAATAAAGAAACAAAAACTGCTAAAGGTGGCACACAATAACACTACTGCAGAAGAAACCATTAAAATTCCATGAAATATCCATTAAAAAAACATAAATATGCCATTAAATATCATAAGTCCATTAAAACTACCCATTATTTTTTGTCAATAATTAATCAATGGTTTAGTAAAATATGCCATTAAAATTAAAAATTAATGAAATGAAATATTGAAAATACCATTAATTAATCATTTAATTGATTATTTTTTTCTCTTTTCATTACATTAATGGCCATTAAAACAGACACACATATATCAAACTAAGGATCATTAATTCAAATCAAAGTCAATTCCATGACCATTTTATCAATTGTTTATATTTTGATGGTTGTTATTTAGTAAAACACATACATAAATGCCCATTAATTATATGATTTATATATCAATGCCCATTACTTGACATAATTAATATATTATGCCAATTACTGCGCATGGTTTATACATTAATGCACAAATAAAAGGATATGGAATAAATGTACATGGGACAAAATCCCTATAAATACAAGTTAAGATTAAGCAAATGGAACAACGCTTTAATTATTGTTCTTCATCTTGAAGTCACCATGAGGCCTTCAACAAAGAGCAAACACTCTTAACTCATAGAAAGTTCAAGACGGTCCCAAGCACCGATTTGAGGGGAGTTCACTTGCTAAATGTTGAACAACAACACATCCATGTAAGTAGTTGATATCCCAAAAAATCGTAGCTTTTCGAAAACATGTTTTCGAAAAGCTACGATTTTTTGGGATATCAACTACTATCCAGGAGCATGTAACAAAAATCATGTTTTCTATTTTTGTTTCTACAACAGTCAAAACTACCACTTTAAAAGTAAAAAAGTAGAATATAACAAGAAACGTACTGACACGTTTTGTTAAAACAGTCAAGTATAAAGTAGGTTTTACTCACATTTTTTACGTCGCTTGCGGTTTAAGCATCTCATAAGCAAACTAAAATCTTATAGGTTAAAGTAAATTAGGACTTGGTACATAACACGGGTTATACATAACATCTCTGGTTCTATACTTTTGATTCCCATATGTTTCTAGTAAGTCTGACAGGTCGTGACCAGTTACTCTCTCTATAACGAATATATTGCTAAAAGGATAATATAAATATACGATTTCCCCTTGAATATCAAGTATTTCGTAAAAACCATACACCTTTGTTTTTATTTTTTTTTTAGATTGGTCAAATCATATGCAAGCATTTTTTTTTTACCTGATTTTTATTATAAAAGTCAAACATTATTACTTACCACAACGGTTATGCACCCTCCTACCTGAAATACACTCATGGTTTTTTTATCTAATAAATATTCGGGTTATAAAAAACGACAACGATTCCCGTATATTTTACAGAAAAAAGTCGAATACGAACAATTTTAGAACAATACAAGGAGCAAAACATATGCCGAGTGATTTTTTCCGTTTACTCATCGTGGGCCTAAGTGGGTCCGATAAAACAAATTTGCTAATGCACCTTTTATTTAAACCCTTATTGTATTACGACAAAATTATTCTTTACACAAAGAACTTAGAACAACATTACTATAAGGAACTAATTCGAAGATTCGAGGAAATAGCGGAAAAACTAGGTGTGTCTATGGAAGATTTATTACAACTATCTAATGATAAAGTTGAAGACATCGACCGCGAGGACGAAGTATCTGACGAAGTATCTGATGACAAGCAAAAAATCGTAATTTTTGACGACTAAATTTGTTCACAACAAGATCAATCTTCTATTGTGAAATACTTTATAGGCGGAAGGCACAAGAAAATGAGCGTAATTTATATGAGTCAGTCCTATTATCGGATACCCAAAGACTGTCGTCTGAGTTGTAATTTCTACGTAGTGTATAATTTTCCGAGTAAAAAGGAGAGAGAACTTATATCTTCAGAACTTTAGGTCTAAAAAAATACGCTTGTTTTAACTACTCAAAATAAATATTCTTTTCTGTATCTTAACTTACCAGACAAGAAAATATTTCATTGTTTTGATCGGGAAATACAATCTTAACTTGTTAAAATCTATTTAATCTCCTTTTTGTACCCCTAATAGGTAATCGATACACCTTAGTGAGAATTTCGCAATGCGACAAAATCAATACGACGTCAAGCTGTTGCCAAATTATCAAGTAAATTTCCATTCATAATTACAACGTACATCGTTAGCTAAACAACGACATATATTTTTTTGTATTTGTGTTCACCATTAAGCGGTATAATTTGTTTTTAGACAATTCCATAAACTAATTTTTTTACGGTATGTTATTTCAGGCAGAGGAAAAAATAATACTAATGGATAGTTATAATACGAATAGTGATTTTATAAATCAGGATATAAAAACAGCGACCGGGAAGAATATTCTAGACTAATCACGCCATGCTGGATTAAAC
>MJUU01036911.1:227002-252940 GCA_002080025.1 Modiolus philippinarum | reverse complement strand
TCTGTATTTACCCTTTATATAGTCAATAAATTCTTGTGGTGGTGGAAGACCATAACTATCAAAGTAAATATTTCTTTTGTCACGGAAGTCCCAACACACCCAATGAGTACCGGCACCACTTTTATCGTCCAAATTAAGGACGCCGCACTCATTCTTGTTTCGTTTTAGTGGTAGATTGTCCCTGCTGTAGACTCCTCTGAAAGAGGTAATACGTAGTTTATCAACCCAGTCTAAAATATCAAAGTTAGTTAGCGGATCAAGCGTCTGCCGTAGGCACTTTTTTTTGCATGACGTAGGGTCTGCGTACGCTGTCTATTTGTAGTCCTTTGCCCGGGCGTTCAACTTGTAGCGCTTTACCTAACAAACCGGTTAGTAATGGCACTGCTAAACTGGCTAACATACCAAGGAATCCACCGGTTTGTTGTCTTTTTGTAATTCTAAGACCAGTTCCTGTTTTCTGTTTGAGTGCTGTTTCCAATTGCTCTTTCTGTGTTTTTGTTAGGTGTTCAACGTAGGGTTTACGTAATAATGTGTTAATTTTGTTGTGTGGTACGTCTGCTGTTAAACCAGAACCAAGCACCTTTTTCACCCCGGTTTCAGCTAGAGCGGAGGCCGATCCGATGCCAAGGGCAGGTAACAGTTTGGATGCCACTGTCTTTATGACCGGAAGTGCAAGTTTAGCAAGTGCTCCAAGAAAACCTCCGTTTTGTGACTGCTTCGACATTTGTGTCTTTGAAATTCTTATATGAACCCCAGTACCAGAGGTCTTTGCTTTCTGTATTTTATTTATTTGTGTTTGTGTTAGCGCTAGCGCCATATCACCTGTTAATTGGTTGTTTGATAGTCTTAATGTTAGACAAGATGTGTTTTTGTATGCTTTAGCTAAATTCATTCTCTGACCTTCGGATAAACCAAGACTATAGTTAACGTATTTACTACCTGCGGTACTCATTTTTATTAAGTCTAGATAATTATTATGTCGTTTCCGACCGTGTCCAAAATTATATCTTCTTCGTACAGTACAAGGGCAAAGATTTGGTAGGGAGCGGCTGGAGCCTGATTCAGTCTGTAATGTAACGTCAAAGATGTGTTCTCCATACTCAACGATTCAAATCAAAATAGATTAATCCATACAAGAAACCGAAGTTGCTAAGGGTAAGCATATTTCCGGCGTCATAGTCGTTGCTTGCATTGGGTTTAAAATTACAGGCATCTCTGAAGATTCTGCTGATTTGATTCGAACTATATCCTGTTTCCGGGTAAAAGATACCAGAACCAACTTCTAACCTAGCAGTTAAGAGACTACAATTTGTTTTGCTGCGTTTAATTTGAATGTATAAAGTAACAGAGGATTTTGTTCTTGGTCATTATGTTTCCCGTTTCTTTGTAAGAATATGATAACGTGTTTCGGGTATTTTATTCCTGTTGTAATACGAAACGACCCTTCAACAGATTGACTCGAGATATTAGTGTGAATGGATTCTCTTAAGTATGTCCATCGTCTTGGTTTCATGTAATTTTGTAACACACCCGTTAAACCAACAGAATTTAATTTTAGTCTAGGAATCCAAAGTTCAAAATGTGTAATTACAACTCTTCCATCATCAGCGCCATCAGCCTTGTATAATAAATAATTGTCGTTGTTTATTTCTACTGTTATTCCCATCTGTGCCGGGGGTTAAAGATTTTGTTCCAACGAGACAAAGAAAGAAAATCTATTTAATGGTATTTCCGCTGTTATTTCTTTTGTTGCATTAGTTAACGTTGTTCTCGCCTTAAACCCTGTATTAGCATCAACAGCGTTTGCATTATTATCCGGGTAAATAAAGCTGTTTTTGCCTACACTATTCACATATCCGTCTGAAAGCGTAAGCAATGATTTGACGTGATTTGCTAGAGATAAATTATTACAGTCGTAAACCGGTTTTCCGTTTTGGTGGACTGTCATGTGACTAAGAAAATTTGATACATCTGAAATAACGGATATTGTGTCGTTGCCCGGTGCTGCTCCGTCAGCTAGTTTATCTACTTTAAACGTAATTAAAAAATACCCATTATACCAGTCATAAAACGAAGCCCTATCATTTATGCTAAATTTGTAATCCGTTTTGACTTGTGCTTCTCCATTTTGTGGAGTTCTTATAGGAGTATCTAGTAAAAAGTTACAATACTCATATCTATCACAGAACTGCGTTCCTCTAAACATTTTTTATTACTGGATTATTATTTTTCTTTCTTATATAAAAATGATAGAGTTTATAAGCAGTGTCTTAAACAGGTTAAACAAGAGTCTTGAGCGTTGGAAAAAGAGTAAAACCTATAAGATTTTTGTTTTACTTATGAGATGCTTAAACCGCAAGCAACGTAAAAAATGTGAGTAAAACCTACTTTATACTTGACTGTTTTAACAAAAAGTGTCAGTACGTTTCTTGTTATATTCTACTTTTTTACTTTTAAAGTTGTAGTTTTGACTGTTGTTGAAACAAAAATAGAAAACGTGATTTTTGTTATATGCTCCTGGATAGTAGTTGAAATCCCAAAAAAACGTAGCTTTTCGAATAACATGTTTTCGAAAAGCTACGATTTTTTGGGATATCAACTACTCATGTATCCTGTGTCATGGATGCGGGGTCGTCAACAAGCATAAAATAACGGGCGAAGTACTCGTGGTGAATAAAAGGATATGGAGTAAATGCACATGAGACAAAGTCTCTACAAATACATGGTAAAAAACAAGCAAAGGAACAACGCTTTTATTGTTGTTCTTCATCTTGAAGTCACCATGAGGCCTTCAACAATGAGCTTTGCTCATACCTCATAGTAAGTTCAAGACGGCCCCTAGCACCGGTTTAAGCGGAATTCTTTGCTAATTGTCGAGCAACGCTACATCCATGTCTTTCTTGGTCATGGGTGCGGGATTGTCAACAAACATCAATTAAACTGGCAAAGTGCTCTTACAATCACTGTCATCCTTTGCCCGACAAAGCACTAGTGTCTTAAGCTAATGGACAACTACAACATATAGACAAACACAGGGCACTCATCAAGTCGAATGTAAGAAAACTTGGCGTTATAAAATAGTGAGATATGGGCACTTAAAACAGGTCGTCTGGATTACATTTCGAAATTACAAAAATAATTGCCAAAATATGAAAGTATCAATAGTATATCCATATGAGAAATTCTCTCATGCACAAGTACACCATAACTGAAAAATATAGATATGTCCATTACTTTATACGATTTATATATTAATGCCCATTAATTGACATGATTTATATATTAATGCACATTAATTGACATGAATTATATATTAATGCCCATTTCTGTACATGATTTATATATTAATGCCCATTATTTGACATGATGTATATATTAATGCCTTTTAAGGTACGTAATATATGAATGTATGTCCATTACTGTACATGATTTATATACATTAATGTCCATAAAGGATGAGTGGCAGTAAGACCCATTTTTGGCCCAAGATTTACCATGAAACTAAAACTATACAAACAGATGTCTTATGTTCCTGAAACATTGAACAAATATAGGGCTTTATGAAAATGATAAAGCTTTTTTCCATATCAGTTTGATTCTCATGATAATCAGTTAACTCAAAAGCTATATTTTTGGAAATAGATAGAATTTCATAGATATTTGCTGTGTTTTGCACATTTTTGTGCTTTGAAAAATATGGGCACATCTGAATAACAACTTCATATTTAGTCAAAATGTGTAAAATGGTGAAATACATCATTTCTGAAAGTTTGAAGTTGTTGATTGCATGTGCCCCATGTTCACTTAAAGAAAATTTGCTTTGAGAACATTCAAAATTGCAGATTTTCTGATTTTCTTTCAAAAAGACGGCTCCTGGTGATGTCACAATAACGTCAAAATGAAAGGAATTCGTATTATTATATGTTTTCTTTGTAGCCAGATGTAATAGTTAATATTTCCCATAAATATCACACTATTTTAAACAACTTGATTTTTTTGGGCCAAATATGGGTCTTATTGCCACTCATCCTTTATATGATTATGTTATATATTGAACTCAACAATCAAATAAAACATAGTTAAAGCCATTTCGGCCTTGTAGGTGATATGGCTATAACTTTGAATTATTATGGTATATCTCTGACTCTACTGTAACAGATCTAGGTAAGGTGAGCAAAGTTTTAATCATACATTTTTGTATGTTTCTTCAAAGTGGTAGACTTCTAGTCAAATGGCCCAAAAACTTGAAATTGACTTGGAGATATTCCTAATTCAGAAACTTCGGTATTTAGTTATTTGAAAAAAACTTACAAACCAACAATTTTTTTTGGACTGTAAGTGTAACGGTTTATATTATCCATCGTGAATTAAGTTCCAAAGGAACAAATTTCATAGCTCGCCCAGTGAAATAATCTCCAGCAGAAAAGTATTTATTGTTCACCTGGTGAAATACATTCGTTCTTTTTTGTTTTGTTTTTGACAGTCCCCTCCCCCTTCGTGATTCCTTAAAAATCAAAATTTGTATTGATTTATCTATTTAAACGTTAAGATACCTACAGAAAAATAATTTAGAATTATAATTTTTTTTTAATATAGACCCCTTTTGAGCCTATTGTTTATTGAAAATGAATTTGATGGTTTTAATTATCTGTTTGAACATGTTGTAAGAAACATACAGAAAACATGTGCATCAAAATCTGACATATGAAAAAAATGTTTAAAAAAAACTTCTTATTTTCATTTGCAACCCCCTTTGGGCCTCTTGTTTCTCAAAAACAGTAAATCCTACATCAAATCAGTTAAAATATTTCAACTGCGCAAACTAATTATCAATTAAATAAAACAAAGCCCATCTGAATACAATATATAATAAAGTCAAATACGTGAAAAAACGATTACGGTTGTGCTCCTTTGTTTGAGGAATTAACACAACAACAAGGAGGTGATTTCTTGTTAACCAGACGACCAGGAGGCAGTCACAGTGTGCCAAATTTTTTGCTGAAAATGGATGTTTTATAACAATGTAAACCTGCAGAAATGGTGTTCAGATAAGTATAAATCATTTATCGAACTTATATCGAACTGATATATATAAGAACGAAAATATAATTATCAACACCAAAGCGATTTTTCACTCGGGCTGATCTTGCATCAGTTGCATCCTATTCTGATTTTGATTCGTCATCGACCTTGATAAATTAAAACTTGCTGTTGTCTTCAGGGCTTGCAAGACTTGATGTATGTCACATTATTTTGACGCTAGCATGTCCTGTGCCGCTAGCGGAGCAGGACATGCTTACCCTTCCGGAGCACCTGATGTCACTCCAGGTTTTCATGGGAGTTCACACTATGAGTGCCTTAGTTCTTAATGGTATCTTTTTATTTCCGTGCATTGTAGCTGTCTCGCGTCCTTGTTTGTCTTTGTTTTTATCTGTTACCGTTTTTGCCATGTCTTTGGACTTCGATTTTTGTAGTCATCGCTTCCCTTGTTCCTTCGGTATTCTACTGTCTTTTTTTTTTTTACCCAAGTCCTTTTTTTTATTCAGCATTTACTTTTCTTTTATATGTAACGATAGAACTCCCGAGTTTATAAAAACAGACCCGGGGCGGACACGAGACTTTTTTATAGTCTACCTTCAATGGTACTATTTTGAATTAACAGTTGCAATTATTTATCTTTAAAATGAAAAACTATCAATATGCATCCTTCAATTGAAAATTGCCGTTTCCCAAACATGATCACAGTCAAATCTTTGTACAAAGTGAAACATAATGCTGTCTCAGTATGTTGCAAAACTACAGATGGCTTCTTACACATACACCCGGGTCCGACATTAAGGATGCGGGACAATGGATTAGTCCTTAGTAATAAATATCCCAAAACAGGTTTTCTCTTGTAAAACAAAACGTTTTTTTTTTTGTTTTTCTTTTTTTGTTTTTTTTTTTTTTGTTTTTTTTTGTTTTTGTTTTTTTTAATCAAGGTTATCAGGCTTTCAAATATAGAGTCTTACAAAATGTTTATAGTTTTTTTCAATTGATTAAACTATAACGTCACAATTAAAAAGGCAGACAAAAGGATGTTTTGCAATAAAATTATTGAGTCAATTCCATATCCAATTTGTATTTCAAAACATGTGCAAATGGAATGTGTCATTTTTTGTCGATTTACCTTAAATATTTAATAGACATCATCACATTATGACGACACAGGTCACTTTACTTCGCAGTCTTTTATGTCAGATTTGTAAATTAACCATTCAAACATTTACCTGCAACCGCATTATGCCTCTTCTGCTCCTCAGAGTGTATGAATACCTATTTTTGTGGGCATGGTACTTTGTGTAAACTTATATTTTTCGGGTTCCCTGCCAGCACAGTGCGCTGTCCATTTTAAGAGTTAATCTTACAGAACCAAGTTCAATACTAAATAATTTTTACCATGCTTTATTTGCTGTGAATTGACTTTGTAAGGAAATGGGCATCATACGAAAACAAACAACAAACACCACAAAGAAGTTTCTTTCCTGGTCCTACAATTGCAAGAAAATAGGAAGTGATGGAGGCCATGATTCACCTGGCCCATAGAACCAGAAGCAGACGTGATGTTGACATGTGGGGCAGCTACGACAGTGCTGGAGAACATTCGTTGATGCTAAAGGAGTAGCTAAAGGCTTTAGTAACAGACACTATTGCCATGTATCCTTTACTTTAAACAATATTTTATTCATTAATTCATATACATAACAATACATTTATACAGTACAAGGATTCGGAAACAAGCAAAATGTATCCTTTGAGTACTTTATCATTCTTTTATATGCCTTTCCTGGGAGTTTATCGGAGTTTTTTCGAAAAGGAAGTTGTAGGCTTAGTTGGGAAGGGTTCACACACTTATTTTTACGGGGTGTCCATGGAGTTTAGTTTTATTTCATTTTTGTTTTGGGTGCATATATCTTCTATGGCCATACTATTTTCATTATTCAAGTAAATACTTAATCAGGCATACTTTTTTATTTAACAAAAATCTATTGAAACACTAGATAAAACACTTATAATATTTCAACTTCGGCAAAGACACCTGGAAAAAAAGAAATCGGTATGAAGAAATCAGTTTCAATGCTTGAAATTAAAAAAAAACTTGAATATATATTTTCAAACCAAATATTGTTTGATGTACAGTTTGAGGAAGGGTGGAAGGTTTGCAAAAGTGTGTTTACACACTTTGGAAAATGGTTGACAAATACGGATGACCATTAAAAGCACTGTATTTAATATGGAGGTTACATGTTGTTGGTAAAGAGTCTTTTGTTTGCAGTTGTTCATTAAAAAGGGGTCCACTTATGCAGATTTAACTTTATTGTAGGTGGATTTGTGATTGTCAACAAGATATATACATCATAACTGCAAAGCGCATTAAAGTTTGTCTTCAGTATGGTTGTGCGTGTGTTAATGTTAATTTTTTGAAATATCGTGACATTTTAAAGATTATGGCAATTGAAATAACAAACCAGGTATTTAAGATGTTAATGGACATTAAACTAATAAACCTTCAATTCAAGTTCTGAATGGCAATTAAATTGTTCTGTGTACCCATAACTTTTTTCATTGTAATCAATCAAAAATAATTGTTATTTTAATGCCCATTAAAATACACCAGACAAGAAATTAATTGTTATTTTAATACCCATTAAAATGCGGTTAACAAAACATTAATTGTTTTTAATGCCCAATAAAATATGGCTAACAAAAAATTAATTGTGATTTCAATGGCCATTAAAATACGACAAACAAAAAATTAATGCCCTTTGAAATACAGAAATTGCCATTTAATATCTCGAAAAAGTAATAGTGCTTTTTATTATGGTTACCATTAATGGCCATTACACATTTTGTAAAAGAATTCATGCCTATAAACCCCTTTCTAAGGAAAAATAATGGCCGTTATATCCATTTTATTTAATGGCAATTACCTAATAATTCATGCCCATTAATAAAAAAAATTCATAGTCACAATTAATGGCCATAATTTCCAGTTCATGCCTTTTTTAATGGTTAATATTAAACTTTTTAATTGTAAAGGAAAATCAATTTAATGGACAAAGCAATTAAAATTATACCATTAAATGTAACCATAATTAATAGACATAATTTAATAGGTATATTTCATGGTGCATTAATGGGTATTCTTACAGTAGTGTTAGTCCCCATAGGTATCCCTATTGTCAGTTGTAAAACTTGCCCTCCGAATTCTACAAATAGGTTATCAATCAAGAATTCCAGCATTGCGATTACACCCTCCTCTGTATACTTTTATGTGAATCAATGTGATGTTAAACAAAATATGTCCCATCTTTTCACCCTTTTTTGTACAGAAAGACTGATGTATAAAATCCCGGAGTACTGACTTCAGCTTATCATGTGGAAAAAATTATAGAGTGTAGGGAAAATGAAATATTTTGACATTGTTGCAGTGGTTGAGTTCAGTTGAAAATAAGGATAGATCGAGTCCCTTTCTAATTGTGTACATTTAAAGCAAAATTACGATCCTTGATTAGATAATTTACAATTTGGATGTTATAAGTGTATCATTTAAGAGTGCGTTGTAAATAGATTTGCCACTTTTATTGCTTTTTAAATGTTTTTCGCTTTGGATGAAGTTCGTTTTTATCTACCAATGGAACCATTTTTGTCTCGCCGGCGACAAAAGTCGTGTAAAGTATGACGGCGACGGCGACGGCGTAAACTCAAGTTATTTTATAGAACCCTTGAATGTAGGAACAAAATATTTGGTCCATTGGAAGGTTACATCGAACCCTACCTAACAGTCACAAAATCATGTTTTGTTTTTTTTTGTTGTTGTTTTTTTTTTTTTTTTTTTTTTTTTTAAAATATTTTTTTTCAAAATCTAAAATTGATTTATTAATAATTTAATAATAATAGAATAAATAATAAACAGTATTTATATAGCGCCTTCTATCATAATAATACCACTCCGAGGCTCTTTATATATATAATTTCTACCAAATTCATGCGATGTAATATTAATAAATAAAAATTAAGGAATAAAAACAACAATAATAATAATGACAGTTACTAGTGAAAGTCAAAATATGCGTAAAAAATCTTAGATGACTTTCACCTTAAAAAATAAAAATATATGATTTCACCACAAAAAGAAAATAAAAAAGAAACCACTAAACCCATAAAAATTTTATAATGTACTAATCAAAACTTTACAACTGGATATCTAGAAAGCAAGTAAAAAAACATATAGATAAAACTATAAAATCTTAAATGAACACTTAGAATAAAAAAAATGCTACCTACAAAAATTCCAAACAAAATGCTAATAAATAGAGCATTACTGTAACACTGACTAGATCAACTGTAAAATGTTAAGAAAATGCTAGTCTATAGAAATTAGTGTTCAACTGCCTTTTGGAATGTCTGATAGATACCGGTAGACTATTCCATAGACATGCTGATGCGTAGCTAACTTGTCTTTCGCCTTAACTTTTTTGTTCTAGCCCTTGGAACCTCAAGTCTTAAGTTTCCGGCTGATCGTATTATTCTTGTTATTTCCTGGGATTTTACAAGTTTTTATAAATATTCTGGTGCGATCCTTTTAATTGCCTGATATGTAAACACTAGTATTTTGTATTTTGGTCTATATTTCAACGGCAACCAGTGTAATTCAGCAAGTACAGGTGTTATGTGTTCGTTCCTTCCTGTCTTTGTTACTAGAAGCCAATTTTGAACCCGTTGCAGTCTGTCGAACAAACCCTTATTAATTCCAAAAGGTAAACTATTCGCATAATCAATGTGAAAGATTGGATAACAGGAAACATCTACAATGGCTGAAAACTACAGTCACATGCTACAATCTGCTAAGGAACTAAACAGGAAAAACACAAACAAGACAAAAGACGAAAGTTTTAACCTAAACAACGATAGGAACTCTGGACAGTCGGACTTGGTACGGGCACTAGCAAAAGCCAGCGGTAGGGTTAAACCTGTTTATGGGTACCAAAACCTCTCCTTTATCTGTCCCAATACAGACGACTATGACCTCCACGGCCACAATCTTTAAAGAAGAGAAAATGACAATACGTTGTCAACAATAATTTTGAAAAATTGGTTAAGGGGTGATCACCGCTAAACTGCCGGCAAGCTCAAGGGGCCTAGTCTGCTAGTAAAGCACTGTCGCACTACGAAACAAAAATCAGACACAAAACTTCCCGAAAGGTTTGGTCAAGAATCATCATATATTTCAGTAGACATGGGCAGTATCGGTGAGAGGCCAGTATGTGTGTAAAATTTTCAGGTCACTAGATTTCAAAGCTAATTTTACGGAGGCAAGCAGAGTATCTTGTCGATATCCCCTATTACGTAAAGAATGTAAGTTACGTCCCACCTTTCCTGGATTTTTAATCAGTTTTTAGCTCACGTGGCCAAAGGCCATGTGAGCTTTTGCCATCACTCGGCGTCCGTCGTCCGTCCGTCGTCCGTCCGTCCGTCCGTTAACTTTTGTTCAAAGATCTTCTCCCTTGAAACTACTGGGCCAATACTAACCAAACTTGGCCTGAATCATCACCAGGGTATGCTCTTTCAGGTTTGTGATTTTTATGTCCGTACACCAAACAACATGGCCGCTGTTACTACAAATAGCACATAAGGATAAATTACTGTTTTTTGCAAATTACTCGAAAACCATTTCAGATATCAAAATTCTGACATGGTGTAAAAATAATCAGCATGATGAGATCTACCTGCCCTGCAATTTTGGAGAATATCCGTTTACCCGTCTTGGAGTTATTGCCCCTTTTCCGTAAAATTTTCAGTTTTTCGTTACTTCTGGTCTTATATATTGAAATTGATAGAAGATAGAAGTTAAGTTTGTACAGCAAAAATGGTCAGCATAGTAAGATCTACATGTCCTGCAATTTTGAAGAAAATCTGACAACCCACATAGAAGTTATTGCCGCTTTTTCTTACAATTTTCACAATTTTTGAACGTTACTTTTATTTAAAAAACTGTTTGAGTTAAAGGTTAAATGTGAATTGCAAAAGTGTTATGGTCTTCCAGAACTACAATTTCTACATATGTCCAGCAGGTTCGCATCTCATCCAAGATGGCCACCAGCGGGGAAGATAGTTTAACATAGGACCCTATGGGAAATGCATTCAAAGATCTTCTCCTCTGAAACCACTGAGCCAGTGGGGACCAAATTTTGTCACAATAGTCCTTGGGTGGTCCCCTTTAAAGTTTGTGATTTTTGCGTTTGTACCTCATCCAAAATGGCTGCCAGCGTGGAGCACAGTTTAACATAGTGACCCTATAGGAAATGCATTCAAATGTCTTCTCCTCTGAACCCACTGAGCCAATTGGAACCAAACTGGGTTACAATTGTCTTTGGGTGATTCCTTCCAAAGTTTGTGATATTTAGTTTGTGCCTCATCCAAGAATGAAAATGTAACATCTGCTGAACGGATTTATAGTATGAATGGGTGGTCTATAGGTGACAATGAATCAAACCAGTGACCAGGTGAGCGATACAGGCTCATGTGAGCCTCTAGTTGGCATTTTTTAACAACATTTCATAACAACGAGGATTAGAAATGCCTATAGTAATAAGCTGTTTGCGAATAACGCCATATTCAGATATCAAATCTTCATATCTATTATAAAACTTCTTAAGGTAGATCGATTCAAATAAAATATCAGACAGATTTTTTTTTTAATTGTTTTGTAGGTCTTAGTCCATTTGTTCAAAAAATAAAATATAAAAATGATATGTCACACATCATCTTTTCCTGCTATCAGGCTTTGAAACTCAAGCCAAATCCAGTATTTTTCATCAATATTTACAAAGAATATATAGGGAAATGTGACAACATGTTTTTTTTCAAAAACTGTAACAGATAGAGGTGAAGTGTAAATGAAAAAAAAATGTTCAGCATATAAAGATCTACATACTCTGAAATTTTGAAGAAAATCCAAAGGCCTGTGTATGATTTATTGACCGTTTTTCACCATTTTTTTCCCAATGCCATATGGTTATGGGTTATTTCCCTTTAAATTCTGTGTTCAAATCTTCATTGGTTAACTTTTCTCTTTTAAGCTTTAGAGAAATTCCCTACTATCACTTCATTTAAAAAATTATTTCTTCCATAATTAAGAGAAAAAACAGTGTTTTTGTGCAAATTTCTGCAATTTTTTGAAAAAAAATACTTTCTTAATCTTTACCTTATTTCATGTCATAATGATTTTCCTATATAAACATATTGTGTTTATTACAGGAACTTTAGTGTGTCATCACTATGACCTCTACTGACATGAATGTTGAAGTAGTTTATTAGCTTCATAGAGTGCTTTATGTTAAAAATATTAGTAAATAAAACTTTTAGTGAGCAGTTGATGAATTAGCCTTAAAAACTACTGAATGGATTTCAACAGAACTTGGCATTAATGATGCTTATGAGGTGCTGACTATAATATATATATGTATTGTGACTTTTATGCCTAAATGTCATCCAACATGGCCATCTGCGGGGAACTTAATTTATAACTCGACTGTATGGAAAGAGCATACAAAGAATTTTTTATCAGAAACAACTTGGCTAGTCAACATGTATCTTAGATGGTCCCCTTCAAAACAGATGTCCTTCAAGTCTGCACCTTATGCAAATTGGTTACCAATGGGAAACATAGTTTAATATAGGAGTACATTCAAAGATTTTCTTCTTTAAAACCATTTGGCCAGTTGGAAATAAACTTTGGCACAATACTTAATTTTCTTTAAAATTGTGTCCTGCAGATCCATCCCTTATCCAAGATGGCATGCAATAGGGAAAATAGTTAAATTAAAGTTCGATCATATAACATAAATGTTTATTTACATAGTTTGAAAATAAGACCCTTTAACATATAAGTTGATTTGAAGTTATGTATTGGCCATGGTTCAGGTGGGCGATACAGGCTCTTGAGAGCCTCTTGTTTACCTCTTTGGGGCCATTTAGGGCTTGGTATGGTGTGAGGGTCCTCACTGTGTTGAAGACCGTACGGTTACCCATAGATGTTTTGTTTGGGTCGTTTTATCCTGGATATGGGATGTTGTCTCCTTGACATTTACCCCATTTCCTTCTTTTTCATATGTATATACTTCAGCTTTATGTTGAGCTGGACAAAATCTTTATGTTACCGCTTGATTAAGAGAGTGTTTTTTAGTTAACGAAATAGACAATATTTACGGGAAAAGGGAGCTAATTCGTGGGAATGTGTATGTCGATATATTATGACGTCACAATAAAAAGGTCAAATAAGGAATATCCAGGCTTGAAAATCAAGTGAATTCCGCATCCGTGTTTCGCAAATGCCCGTATCGAATACGCCGTGATAAGTGTCGATCTACTTTATATGTGATAAACAAATAATGAAATCTGTAATCTTGTTTTAAATGTTTGGCAGTGATAGTTAGGTTACGTTCATCAAGATCGCCAAGAGTAAAACAAATGCATGCGCATCGTAATAGTTGACAAATATAGATCCCGTAGGATGGAGCTAGAGAACTGTCGATGTCAAGGAAAGGGAAATTAGTAATAGTGAAATCAAATAACTAAATACCGAAGTCACTGTGAATTTACTTTCTGCATATGCGCATTTCGACAATTTATGTCTCTTCAGTGCAGATAAAATCTAAACGTTTGGAAGACCATAAACTCAAAGATATGTAAAAACTGATAGAGAAAAAACAACCAATATGATCTAAATATGAAGCCAAAATCAGCTAAGGACAGAGCTTTGCATGAGGGAGATACTCCTTAGTTTTCAACAAAATTAACAAAAATTTAGATATTGTAAGGTTCCAAAAATAATCGGCTTTCGGGTCAGCACCGAAGTACTGACTACTGGGCTGGTGGATCAAAATCATCCCTTTTATCGTATATTTAAGTTTCAATTTTACCAGAGTCAATAATGATAGCTAGATCCGGAAAAGGGCAGTATTTGAGTCATTGTTAGCTTTATTTAAGTTTAGATCTTATGGGTAAATGATGTCTACATAATCTAAAAGCAGGGGATTGTCAATAGTAAGGATATCGTCAATATTCCCGCTGTTATCATTGAAACTAGAAATAGTTGATCACTGTTAGGTATGAAGTCTTGTTCGTAACAGAACAGAAAAAAGATCTGCAATGAGAGGTGCATAATTAGTACCCATGGGAATACCTATGACCTGTTGATAAATAGTGTTGCCAAAACGAACAAAATGTTGTCCAGCAAACGATTGAGTGCATTAATCATATCATCACATGTCCAGGAACAATGATTATAGTAGGTCATATAAGGGAAGAATCTTTGCTTTTTGTTAGAACAAATGAACTGCAAACCAGAAAATTTAAAAGACCATTTAATAAGATGTCCAAATTTGGATTTAATCAAAAGTGGAAGGGTTGTATAAAGTGTGGCAAAATTATAACTGTCAACGGATGAAACTGGTCTTTGAATAGGGTCTGTAAGTCTCGTTCTACTTTGACTTACGGAAACTTATGACGTCACTATGCAGAACGCACATTTAATCAGTCAACCAATTTAACTTCCGGGATATTTTCCTCAACGTCACAAAGTCGGGGTTGATTAGACGCTTTATATTGGGATTTCTACCATAGCTGGAAGAGCCTGGTTGATAGAGATTATGCGGCTTCAATAAAATCTCTTATTTTATTTAATTCTACCAAAGTTATGTCAACTAAGGTCATAATTCATTAATTTAAAAATATTTTTAAAGTATTTTTACACTCAAAAATAATTTACACCAGAATTTTGATAAGTTTTTTTCGCAGTATTTTATAACCAAATCCATTATACAAGTAAGTGAACTAGTTGAATGGATGGATAAATCAGTGGTAGAACACTTACTAGAGGCCGAAATAAAACTATGATTGAAGGGATTTTTGTGAAGCTAAGGAACCCAGTATATAGTAGGCAAGGTGTTATCTTTAGGTGGAACTTTAAGCATTTCTGTATCCTTATAATGTGGTTTGGTTAACGTTTTTTTGTCCCAATTGGTACGTGGTTAACGTTTTTTTGTCCCAATTGGTACGTTTGAAAGTGACTGATTTGTCCAGCTCGTTTTGTTGGACGTCGATATAGTATTTCTTTCATACGATAGCAACGTTGTTGGAAGCCCTGTCAACAGGTACAAACAAATATTTTTTACCAAGATCGTTCAATTTTGACTTGATCCTATTTACAGAGAGTTTAGGAGGTAACTCAATAGAATGTAACCTCATCCAAGCATACCCTTAGGGATGTGAAGGATGAGGGTCATTCTTATAATGAGCCTAATGCTCGAAAAGTGTATTATATAGCATATTGATTCGAGTACTGTGGCGAGATACACATACAAATCTCAAAGAGGTCAAAATCATGACCCCATTACATATGACCCTACCTATAACCTCGTCATATAAAAACCCATGTGTTGCATTCCCGTGTCATTATTCAAAGTTAGTTTGTACCAACAATATAATTGTAAGGGAGGGAAAGGGAAGATAGGGTGGGAATATAATACACTTTGCGAGCCTCAGGCTCATTATAAAAATGACCCTCATCCTTCACATCCCTAAGGGTATGCTTGGGTGAGGTTACATTCATTTACATTCGCATTCGGCTTCTCAAGTGTATTATATAGCATGTTCAAAGTGTTGGTACAAATAGGCGAGATCTAGCCATTATATCTCTCAAATCCTTTCCAAGCCCGAACTGCACTCGCCATGTTAATGTATAAACATAGTGTGACATGGTTTGAAAATAATAATGTCCAAAAGTTCCTTTATACAACATAAATTACTTTTGATGCTAGGCTCAAAAGTCCATATAATCACCTTCAACATGAACTCAACTTTAATGCAAAAAAGTTTCGTGCCAAAACATGAATGACACAATAAATTTGACTCAGAAATCCATTGACTTATCATTAAATACACTTTCAATAGTTTTATTATTGTTATTATTATTTTGTTTTTTTTAAAATATATGAATTATTTTAATGTTAAAGATATTTAAGTGTTAAAATTATTTAAACTTCAATATCCAATTCTAGGATATTAATTTAAGAGTCAATGTATAGCAAAATATAAGTAAGACTCATAGATAATGAGCATGCATGTAAACTTTTTCTGTAAAATACATTTTTTGTTATATTTGTATTTGAACATAAAAACACTGTGTATTATCTACCATATTTGTGAAAAGCTTCATCACGTTCATTACATTTCTAACAGTATGTACAAATGCATTGCAGTTTTCTTGCTTGACCTTTGAAAATGTTTTCTTGGTTAATTTGTCATGTTGCCACTAATTTAATGTTAGAAAAACAAGACCCTTTCTATATTGAAAGAAAATAAGATAAATTGTGTGATTTCCATATATCTTAATTTATTATGCAACATGAGTATTTGTTGTATATAATGACTTAATGCATAGAAAGATTTCCTTTTTCACATTATTTATTTATTTTATTAAGTATAAATCTAAAGAGAAAAGAGATAAATTTGTAAGTTCTATTTGTTCAAATATATATTTCATCATAACTCTTACAATTTTAGGACTGAACTAAGTTCAGATATTAATATATTCATATAAGTGTAAATTAACGTTATATGTAAATAAAATGTTATTATGGAATGAAACTACATGAAACAATACAATTGAGGAAGATTAGTTATTTCATAATGTCTTAGGATCAGACAGTATAACACTTACAAGTTCAAAGTATCAAAGTTAAGTACTGAAATGTGTGGTGAATGGCATCAACGGATTATTAGTAATGCATAATGTATACTAAAGAACTTCTTACAACAAAATTGCAAGAACATTTTAGATCTCTTTATGAAACCTTTGTAATTTCTTCAAATAAACACTTAATTTTGTATCATAGAATGTTTCCATTTTAAGTGTTACTTATACAATTGTTTTATTACTTTAGTTTCTATCAAAAATGAAGGGATATGGAGTAAACGCAAATGAGACAAATTCTCTACAACTACATGGTACATACAGTATACATGTTACTAATTGTCTTTATTGTCTAATAATTGGAAGAGGAATAATTCTACACAGTACTGTGAGTGTCCAAAGAAGACTACACATATTTATGTTACATTTGAAATCCAAAAAAATGAAGGTAATAGAGAAATAAATCTAAGATTTGTATTTGTTACATTTGAAATCAAAAAATTTCAACAAAGGAGAAAGAAAGATTTATAGACACTTATTATTCTCAGCAAATTGACTATCTTCTTCATTACTTTTATATATACCAAATTATAATATTGCTATAGATACATTCTATAATAATGATATATGCACCTGTATGAATCTATCTAACATATTTATGTCAGTATTATAGAATAGAACAAAATAAATTAGTTTTTCTATTGCAGACTAGAATCAGTTGAATTAGTTTTTCTATTGCAGACTAGAATCAGTTGAATTAGTTTTTCTATTGCAGACTAGAATCAGTTGAATTAGTTTTTCTAGTGCAGACTAGAACCGGCTGAACTTTTTTTTTTGGTGCAGACAGAACCAGTGTAATAAGTTTAATTAAAAATTACTATTTCAAATGATAAAGACTTGTGCTTTAAAATGTCCAAGGTTAATAATTATAAATTAGACCTAATCCGATATTGTTACAAATAAACTTGTGAGACTTGAAATAGAAAAGAAGAGGAAAAAACAATTCTTACATACTAGTACAATGGTATACAAAGGTGATTATAAATTAAGTACAATGCTAATGAAAATCAGATGTTAAGCCTTGAATACTCTTGGATGTTAAGCTATTTATCTGTAAAAACTTAAATATTCTTTTTTATTATTTCTTTTCAGTTATTTCATTATACAGATAATATATCATAGAATTGAATTGACAACAGAATTCCTTTATCTATACTATGGTATTTCAGAAAATATGATGTTGAATTGTTCACAAGTAGATTTTCAATTTTCAAAACTGAAATAGATGGGAACACTTTGATATCTTCCAAAGAGGTTATTTAAATCCACAATCATGTTAATCTCTGTACAGTATTAAAGTTATGCCTAAGGACAACATTTTGATTGTTTAAAAGCTGTAAAATCATAGCACAGGGATATTATAGCCTCCTATAGACGTGACATATTTTTGCAAAACATGGTACTTCCAAAATAAAGTTAAAGAGAACAATTAATGTAAGTTTTCTTATGAACTTCAATATGAGTTTCCAATAATTTGTACAAGTATTCAAAGATTGGAATATCTAAACGAGACAAGATGAAATGTTGCTGCTTGACTGTTATTGTCCTTATTTTTTTTTAACTCTTTGACAATTTGATATTCATGATATGCTGCTACCAGGGCTAAATCTGTATGTCAATGTATGTTGAAGTGGACACAAAGCTGGGTAAACGTCCAAAAGCTGTTTTGAATCAGCTTCTTTGTAAAGAATTATGTTGTAAGAAACCCAAGTGTGCTTATATTCGAGAAGAATATTAAATTAAAAGTATTTAATCAGCTGATATTAGAATATCTATGGATGAGACACCATAAAGGTAATTTAATTCTGAAATTATGTCAGTTCTAATGGTAATGATATCATATATATAAAAACTGTTGACTTCAGCCAAGGGGTTATACATTAATTATATAACTCTTTAATTCAACACCTTTTTTTTTAAAAATCATCAAAAAATCATGAGATAGATAGCACATGGGCGTGGATATCAACAGATAATATAAAATTTGAAAGATACATTGTCAGCTCAATTTGATATGTAAATAGAGCAAAATATATTTCAGGTATATTGATTGATTGATTGTTGCTAAATGCCAACTTTAGCAATATTTCAGCTCGTGGGTGAACTGTTTACAATATAGTAATAAATATACAGTTAAATAGTCACTTTTTAAAAAGTCATATTGCTATATAAAAGATAAAATCATGTACAGTAATTTCAGGTACCGGTATATAAATAACATTTCACTATTAATATCATTTCACTATGAAAATGAGATAAATTCCAGGTATAATTTACATTTCATCATGAAAGAGATTTCTGGTATGAAAATCACATTTCACTGGATAAAACTAGCCATAGGAAGGCATAGATTACAAAGAGTTTGATTTTATACTGGTATTTCTCTCTGTTAAAATTAAAAGATTCAATTAAGATCTTTATCTTTAAAATAAAATATCAGGATCTACATTTTACTTATATGTCTTTCCCTACTTTCACAAAGATTGAAAAATCTTATCTTGTTTTATAGTATGAAAAACATAGATGATGTGAAGTAATTAATGCCAGAGACATACGTGTCTCTGATAATGCTAAAACTTTAGGCATTCATAATAACATCCTATTGATACTGCTATACATGCACTTAGAAATCTGTAAGACTCAGAGTTAAAGTAATGTGTAAATAAATGTGGAATGTGGAATTTTATTGTAAAAAGTACACTGTAAAATTTGAAAGAATTTTCATTTTCTTTTATTTTATTTATTATTATTTTTTTTTTTTCATTTTATATATATAAATATTTTGTTTTGTTTTCCATATCTATGACAACAACTGATCCTTGCATAAACACATTGGTTGGTGTTCAGAGATTTTAATTGATAGGTATTTACTGTAGGTGTCATTGACATCTAGTCTTTCATCTAGACTTCTGTCATGTCTATAGAAGATTTCTAGAATTGACCAATACAAGTTTTACAGTAATGAGTGTCTGTTAAATAATATTAAGTTACTCCTTTTGCACATAACAAAAACACTTTCTGAGATTGCTGTATTTAAATAAATGTCACCTTGGAGTGATAATTCTCCATCAAAATATAAATTGTTTGATTAGGGTTGAGGAATATATTCTACATAATGATAATAAAAACTGGTATAAGAGGTTGGGATAGTGTCGGGGAGGGGGGATAATGACCATCAAAGTTGCATTTAGATAATGTTTAAATCAACAATATCTTAAATATAAATATTTTGCCCATTTTCTATCAAAGATTCATATACAAATCCCTGTTTGTATAGAAAGTTCATATATATTTGTTTGCTTCTGATGAAAGTCATACAAATTGAATGTAAATATGATTGTATCTATGAAAATTAAGCATTATAAATTGTTTCTCATTATTTTATTCACAAAACTTCACAGGAAAAAATATCTATATTGTCAAAAAACTCTACGGATTTATTTGGACAGTCTAACTAAAATAGAGAACTGACGACAATCAAGTAGTAAATTCCTTGAAATTTTACCAATTACATGGAGCAGATATTAGAGGTATTTTTTCATGACAAACACCACTTTTAGTGAATCACCAATGAATTTAAAATGCAGAGAGAAGCGTAATTTTTATTTATAAACTGAAGTAAACTCTGCTGCTTGTCATAAACTAAAATGATTGTTTATAATAAATTTAAATGATTGAAATACTTTTTCAATCAACTTCAGAAGAGATCGTGCGTTTTTTCTATGAACTAATGTGTAAATTATGTAAACCACATGCTGAACTGGCTTCGACTCTTTCAGTCAGATAATTTTCACGTGTGCCTGTTCACTCAACCGTTAAGGTTATCAACACTTACCTGAGAAAAAGAATGGGTTAATTGAGTGATCGTTACATGACTTACATGTAACCAGCGTGATAAAGAAATTAATTCTTAAAAATAGTCATTACTTATTAACTTTACTATAGGCTTTCCAGCTAGAGACGAAGCTTTTTAACTAGCAGCCGTAATTTAACACGTGAAATTTAAGTTGCCGAGACAACATGATACAAATATCACACATAAATTGGGACAAAAGATTGTCAATTTCAGTCAGCCAGAGAAATCAAATTTGCTATTTAAATCAACAAAAGTTGAGCAATTTGGCCATTTCAGTCGACCAAAAGACATTATGCATGTCATCATAGTAAATTCAATAACAACGATATTTGGCTATTTCAGTAAGCAAAAAGACATTATATGCATGTCATCATTAGTAAAATAAAAAAAGTATCCAAATGTATTAAATTTCCATAAAATGATGATGAAAGAATGTTCATATAAATCAAGGAGCTCGTCCTTGTAGTGTGAAACGTGTATATCTCGCCGTCTCAAAATCAAAGAATGACACGGGAATGCAGCACATGGGTTTTTATATGACGAGGTTATAGGCAAGGTCATATGTAATGGGGTCATGATTTTGACCTCTTTGAATAGAGATTTGTATGTGTATCTCGCCACAGTGCTCGAATCAATATGCTATATAATACACTTGAGAATGTAAAAGATTTATCTTTATAAAATTCTATTCTGTTGGTGACCTTGGTAATGCTTTTATCTTTAAACAAATTTAGAGTATTTTTGTCTGCACTTTCTCGTTTGCAATATTTTTTACAATTGGCAACTACGCCTTTAATTATATCAAAACATGCTTGACAGTTTATTTTTGAATGTCGGAGATATTTAGGCCCTTTTCTAAAGAATCGTCAACTTCTTGATCTTCAATGATGTTAAGATTCCCGTTTATATATGTCCCCAAGGGTCATAACGATATGGCGACGTGAAACAGTTTCAGCTACTTGGGAAGTTTTTCTGTAAATTAGCATCACACGTAATAGAAGAGTAATTGAAACAAATGTTTCTGGTGTTATTTTTATAAGAATAGGAAATGACAGGCATGTCTTGGTTCTTAAAATAGACGGGTACAAGCTTTTGAATGTCTGGGTCCCAAAAAATGCCTGCAATATCAATAATAATTCCTTTACTGATATATTTAATGTTCAAGAATTGTTTACGTGTTCAATGGCTTTGTCGATTCTCAGATAAAGTCGATGGAAGCGAAAAGCATCGATAATTTTAGAACATTCATAGAGTGTACTATTAACAGACATAGTACCACACTCCAAAGAGATTTTATACAGTTTTGTCACAGGAATTGAACAAAATTTAGTAAACAAGCCATGCCGCCCGTTGTTTTTGAAAACAGTATATAGATCTTTAATATTTACAAGGCTTTTACGTTTGTTTTTAATATCATAATTCACTCTTCCCTATGTGACTTGCGATGGCGTAATTTTGGAGAAGAAATACCCACGATGTCAATAGAAGCGCACCGAGAAATGTTTCCCTGATCCATGATGTTGTCATTTAACCCTATCGGATAAGCTGTCTGTATTTTTTTTTATCCAAGTAGTTCGCATTCTCTTCTAGATCTTATAAAATTTCTCTTTGATTAATCAGTGGATTTTTCTACATGTTCTAACGGTTGTTTCTTATTATATTTTTATCATGATTATAGATTGAACAGTATTGGTATATATATGACTTAAACTTTTTGGGGAAACGAATACGATACCGATGTTCTTGGGTAAGTCGTTGTAATGGACGACCAGTTTCCCTTACGTAGTATATTCCATAGACTGGTTTACTTCAGGTTATCAAATACACCAAGTTGGCTGTTTTTCATGAGGTGTCAGTGGGGAATTGGATGGTAAATTTCCTACCATTGATATTTGATTTAACATTGTTTTCCTGGACGAGGCGAGGATGTTTCGATGTCATTAAAGAGTTAACAAGGATTTTACATGCATTTACGGATATAAAACGTCAGATTTTCCCAATGTTAAATAGGTGATAAAACATGACTTCACTATAGACAATACTTGTATTACCATGATCAGACATTCGTCGAAATGAACACTGAATTACAGCTGCTGATGACACTTTCACCTAAATTGAGTTGTAAAGTCGTTATGTGTTCAGATTGATGTTTTGATTAGAACACTTTATATATTTGATATAAAGCTTAGTCTTGATCACTACATGTCAGCTGCAGCCTGCCATATGGCGTATGACCTTGACCAGTGCCTAGGTTAAGTTTTTTTTTTTTTTGCTTAAGTCTGCTTCTCAATAACTTCAAGTAATATGCCAACGATATTTGGTATATAGCTTGGTCTTGGTTAGTACATGTCAGTCTGCCATATGGCCTTTGACCTTCACCTCAATTTCACGGTCCAGTGCCAGGTTAATTATTTTGCTTAGGTCTTTTTCTCAATAATTATTAATGATAAGCCAATGATATTACATATTTATATAGCTTGGTCTTGGTCAGTATGTGTCAGTCTGCTATTTGGCTTATGATCTGAACTCAACTACATGGTCTAATAAACATGGTTAACTTTAAGAGGTAGGGCAATAATATTAGGCATGTAGGTCGCTATTGAGTAGTACATGACTGTCTAGTATATGGATTTTGACCTTGACTTCAGTTTCATGGTCTAGTAAATATGGTAATTTTTTTTCATATTAGATCTTATTCTGTATAACTGTAGATGGCAGGGCAGTGATATGTGTTATGCAGGTTGCCCATAAGCAGTACCATTTGTTTTTCGAAATCACCCTTCATTACGTGGTCTAAGAGCATATCAATTTTTTCAGATTAGGACATTTTCTTTGTAATAATGCATGGTAGGCAAATGATATTTGGTATGTGGGTTGGTCTCGTATAGTAAATGAAAATTTGCTGTTTGTTTCTGTAATATAAATTTCATTTCTAATGAACATGTTAAGTTTCTTTTTATCTGTTTGTTGTGGCTCCATCATATTTGGTATATGGGTTTGTCTTTTGTAGTATATGACATCTGTGAACTCGATTTCCTGGCTTACAGTGATCGTGTTTTGTTTTCTGAATAGGGCACTTTGTTTTTTGTCATCAGTTTTAGCGACCAAACTGGGACAGGCGAAACATCTGTTAGGGTCCACATTCGTTTTGCCAATCACCTGAGATATTTACCGATCTCTTGTTCTGAAAAAGAGGCTATTCTAGTTTGCAGAACTTAACTTAAACAGCCAATCTAAGTGTCCCGTTTTTCTCCAATGGGTTAATGACCATACAAAAAGTTGATTTTTGTAATTGATAAAGTAATTGTAAAAATGACGTAATAAGCAGTACAACCAATGAAAAGTACACTCACATTTCGACAGACAACATACAATATACATCTTTTCCTCACGTTTATTCACAAATACCAACAACACGATGGTAGCTGTCTGTAAATTGGGTAATAACATAATTACCGAACAGAGTTGTTGAAGGCTGAAGTCCATGAGACAAAAAGACAAATCATTTTGAAACCAGATGCAAAAATGGTCTACCGCAATGGTCCTGACGTAGTAAAGGCATTTCAACACAAATGGTAGGTTAAGCCGTTTTTATGTCTGGCCGAACCCCCCCNCCCCCCCCCCCCCCCCCCCCCCCATTGCAGTAGTGTCCGGTGGCAACTCAACAGCAATTGCCATTGAAACATCGTTCACTGTTAAAAGAAATGATCATCCCAGTATTAAGTAAAGAAAAAGTCTGGAATCAGAGTTCGGACCAAACTTGGAATTTTTCCACAAGGGACTGATATCTACTGAAGAACTTTTTTAATGATCGTATGAGACGGAAATTTTTGAAGCCTTGATTAATAAGGCGGTCAATGAGATAACTAGCTACGTCAAGTGAAAAAGTCTGTGCTACCTTTCGAGTAACAAATAAGCTGTAAAACATACACTCCGTGAGCAGGAAAATCTTGAATATTACTGTACATGTTAGGGAAATTCATAATTTTGAAATTGAAATCGTCCTTTTGTCGTAACTTAGTACCGAGAAAACCATTTTCCTCAAATTGAAGGTGAAAGTCCAAAACAATGTAGATATGGTGGTTTCTGTCATATTCTTTATCTCTAGTTCTGGTGGATATATTAATGGGATCCATTTAGCGAAAGATACGCTATTGATGGAAAGAACATCATCAATATATCTATGAGCGAGATTGAAGGATCTAGCATCTATATGATCTTTTAGAAATGAAGAAATATATAAAGTTTCGGTAACCCCAGGAATAGAAAATCTCAGTTATTACATTCTAAGATTTGAGTGGTAGTAATTGAATTGTAAAATTAATTCGGATTAATTGAAATAATTAGGCTTTAAGGTAGTAAGGGGAATCATTCTTGCGCATTTTAAAAAAAATGATTTAACTATAGACAAAATGATTTCGATGTCTTATAATCACTGGGGTAAATGTGATATCGGTAACTGCAGTTACCGACATCCCAAAATGGCGGACAATGTTTCGGCTAAAAATTATGATTGCCGATTTTGTTAAAATAACGATTTGTTCTGTTACATTTCATGTCTTATTTGGATAACTAGTAAAGTTGGAACTAAATTGCACTAGTACTCTTTGCATAAGTTAATCGCTTGAAAAGGAATTTAGCACTATAAAATATCGCGGTGATGTCGGTAACTGAAGAAAATGAATAACTGCTGATATCCGTAACTGGAAGGTAGGGATATCCGTAACTGGTGTGGAAAACGATTTAGGACTGGAGAGATTACTTGAAATGTCAGTAAATACAAAAAGAAAATAATGTGAAAAAGTGGTTCTAGTAAGTTCTTAATAATCAGATATGGTGAATGGAGAGAGTAACTGTCGAAAAGACAGTAAACGAGGAAAATACCAGAGATAATACTGCGACTGAAAATACATTTCTACGTTTTGGATTTAACATGCAATGCTTCGATATCAATTGATTTTGAAAAAAATATATATACCTGTCGAATTTCTTAAAATATGCATATCGTAGTTTTGTCCTCAGCTATATTTGATATTACTGATTTTTGCATTTTAACAATTTTTTTTTGTTGAAATTATGGATTTCCTTTATTTGGGTTCTAGTGCTGCTGAAGAGGAATAAATTTCCGAAATGGCCATACAGCTCATTAAAATTCTTGCAGTTGGAGTTAACATATGTGTTATGGTCTCATGGTCATTTACTCCATATCCTTTCGTAAAATATATAATATGAAAAGGAAAGGAAATGGGGTAAATGTCAAGGAGACAACATCCCATATCCAGAT
>MJUU01036911.1:186285-226124 GCA_002080025.1 Modiolus philippinarum | reverse complement strand
CGTAATGATTTAAAAGTTTTCCTTTATGGTCTTGGGATACTGAGATCTGTGCTAACGCTAATATTAGATTTATAATCGATACCCAAACCGTACAATACGGATGTGTTGATCATGGTACCATTCCCATACAAATTAGAAAAACTGTGATCAAAGATCCAAATCTTAAGTAGAAACCATGTTTTGCTTTAAGAAATACAAAAATCAAACATGTCAAATTTTGAAATAGGAGATTCACATCTGCATTATGTCACAAAAAGTCTGAATTCAAGCAAAAACCAACAAATATTGACAAAATCTATCATAATTGGANTCTAACTATCATCGTTGACTCTGGTAAAATAAAAACTAAAATTTACGATAAAAGGGATGATTTTGATTTCAGTATTACTAATTTCCCTTTTCTTGACGGCGACGTTCCTCTAGCCCCATCCTACGGAGTTTATATTTCTCAACTGGTACGATTCGCACGCGTTTGTTCTACTCTTGACGACTTCAATGAACGTAACCTTACTATCACTTCAAAACTTTTGCAGCAAGGTTACAGATTTCATAAATTGTTAAATACATTTAAAAAGTTTTATCGAAGATATGAACATCTGACATCTAAATATAATGTCACTCGCAAACAGCTTATTTCTAAGGGCATTTCCCATCCTCGATTTTACGGAAATGTTGTTAAAAAATGTCAGAAACTGATTAAAAATCCAGAAAAACTGGGACGTAACTTACATTCTTTACGCAATAGGGGATATCGACAGGATATTCTACACGTGTCCGTTAAATTAGCTTTGGGATCCAATGACCTGAGGATTTTACACACATACTGGCCTCTCGCTGATACTGCCCATGTCTACTGAAATACATGATGATTCTTTACCAAACCCATTGGGAGTTTTGAATTTGATTTTCCTTCCGTAGTGCGACAGTGTTTTACCAGCAGACTAGGCTCCTTGAGCTAGCCGGCAGTTTAGCGGCGAGCACTCTTTGACCCATCTTTCAAAATTACGTTTTGTTCCCCCATTTTTCCTTTCTAGATTGTGGTCATGGAGTTAGTAGTCTACCTGTATGGGTTTTATTCGTATGTTTATTCTACTATAGGGAAACGGGACAGAGAAAGGGGAGGTTTGGGTACCCATAAACCGGTTTAACCCTACCGCTGGCTTTTGCTAGTGCCGGTAACAAGTCCGGCTGTCCCGAGTTCCTATCGTTGTTAATGTTTGTCTTTTGTATTTTTATTGTGGGTTTTTTCTTTTGCAGTTCCTATTTACTTTCTGGTATGTGGCTATGTTTTTCGGCCATTGTAGGTGTTTCCTGTTATCTTTTTTATTCCATGACCTGTTACAACAGTTTTGGAGAAAATTCAGCTTATGGTAATTTTGGCAAAATTGGTATGCTGAAGGAAATAAATTCACAGGAAAGCGACCGTACCTATTCCCGATTAAACCAAAATCATAGGCTTTAATTTGTCCATGCAAATGGCTATGTATCAAATTTCAACTTTCACATAGAGCCTCATACAAAGGAATATTTATGTAAAAGTTCGGTTGCACTTGGCCAATGGTTTCTCATTTTGATTTTACTGCACCCCTCACATGGCGTTTCAAGACATCTGAGTTAATTGGTAACTTAACTGAATTAACTTTATAGATGCAAAAGTAAACATTGTCAAACAAATGAACTCACAATAACAATAAATTATAAAGATTGGCAAACAACTGAAACAGTTTTCATCCCTCTCCTTCAGACATTCACTCTCCATATGGTATTTCACTGAGAAGAAACGATTGACAAAACGATTTGAAACAACAAATACAGTTCTCTTAAAGCATCACTTCCTGATCTTGATCCTATAACACACAATATTCCAAAATTCAATGAGAGTCTGCATCGATTTTTTTTACATAAATGGACAATAATTGCGTGCGCTTGACTATATGAAACTGAGCTTAAACTGGGCTGTATTATCCTCAAAAACAAGAATAAAAGATGACAGAAAATTAACACAGTTCAACAGTTACCGACATCCTCGTCTAGACCTTTAACATCAGTTACGGATATCAGCTCTCGACATTTACCGACATCATCGCGGATTTTTGTTCGGCTAATTTCTCCGTTAAGGGATTAAACTATGAAAAGACATTCGACACTTTAGTTCCAAATTAAGTTATAAGTAAAATAAGTCAATAAATGCCGAAGAATATTGTGCTATAAGTACATAATCGGCGATCATAATATTTAGCCGAAACAGTGTCCACCATCTTGGGATGTCGGTAACTGCAGTTACCGATATCACATTTACCCCAGTGATAATAGCTGAATATTATAGCAAAATTTGATCAAATTTGCAACTTTTATGGGTTAGTTTGAAAAATGTTTAAGCCTTTTTCAGCAAACACCTTTTCAAATTTAAAAAATGATAATCTATATAGAAGTAATAGGAACAACTCAGGTTTTTTGCAATTTATAAATTTATAAATTTATAAAAATATTTTTCAGCGACATACAATTTGTTTTCATGCAAATTGTTAGTATATTACCTAATTATTTATCTATTTGTAAAACATTCTACATAATGTAACTGAAATTAATAAAACTTTTGTGAAAATTTGCAAATTCTACCAATCATTTTTACCAAAATACCAAAATACCTGATTTTGAAGTGACATATATCACGCTTATATGGCTGCTGACCTACATTTTTATTTAATGTTTATGTTTTCTCTTATTACAAAGTGTATGGCATGAAAATATCATAAAATACAATCTAAACTGCTGTCATGCCTGCACATTTGGGGTAACATAGGAAGTAAACTGAAGTTAATCTATATATGCTGAAACATAAATAACAGTCAAAACATGCAACATTTGATGTGTTTCATCAAAATGCATACGACATGGTCGACGACGCTTACCACGATGGTGAAATTATTTCATAAATAACTGTGTTCATTCTAAATGACAGAATAAATCATTGCGATTTAACACGAATCTTTCTTTTTTTTTTTTTTTTGTCAATGCTACAAGCGTTAAAACATTGAAATGTATTTCCGTATGTATGTATGATAGCTATTTAATAAATATATTTGTGTATACAAATTACAAACAATAGTGTATGAATTACTTCTTCGCGTATGAAAAAATTTGTAAAGCCAAGCAGCAAAAAGGGACAATTATTTGCTTAATTTTGTTGCTTTTGTATTATGCTTTTTATTAATAATAATATACAATCAAAATGCAATGAATAACAGTGGGCATATTCCGAAATCTAAAAATCACACATCATAAATACAAAACATTTAAAAACTTAAAATGAAGTTAGTCTTACGTATTAGATCATACTGTGGTGTACAAAACTATAACTATGAATATAATATCGAAGTTTCTAATCTTGTTATAAAATCAAAATTATTCTTATTATGATTTATATTATAATACATATAAATTATGAACGATTTGAAAAAGGAATTATGTAAATGACAAGACTAATGTATGAAAAAACAACAATAAAGGCGTTGTCCCATTATTCCGTTTAATCATGTATTTATACAGACCTTGCCTCATGTTCATTTACCCTATATTCTTTATTGTTAATTTCTGTTATTGAAAAAACATGATTTTAAGGAAACCTGTTATGGCAGCATTTTCCGAAATATAAATAAAGGACCTTGGATGTGATGATTATAAGAATTATTTTAAGGGTCCTGACAATAAAATCTAGCTTAACATTGTAATTATAATACTAATGAATATTAACATGGCTGAAATTATAAATCATACTAACGATTCTTATCAGTTTCAGATGTTTTAAGTGTTCGGATTCAGTCTGTAGTGGATTTGTTCTTCAAAAAATTACAAAGACTTTACGATATTTTGAAAACTCGAAATCATTCAGCAAAAAAAATTACTCTTTTAAGGTACACTTGTCCATAGGAAGTCAGATATTTTTGTTCCAAGAGGATCTAATGTAACTCTCAAATGCAACGAAAATCCAGGTAAAAATCTGTGGACCAAAGACGGTTATACTTTATCCGCTGGTGTAGTCATGAATCCCAGACTTTCTCATTCTGCTAGACTACGAGTTGTTATCGACAACATCACTGGGACCTATGATCTACAAATAATGAATGTGACATCTTTTGACGAGGGAGAATACACGTGTATTACCCATTTTAGTGAGCAGATCATGACACTTAACATAAGAGGTAAGTTAATACAAATAATGTGTATTATTAAGACCTAAAAATCATATCAGATACTCGAAACTTAAATACACGGAGTTTTCATTTTTTTATGTTACGCCCCTGTCCATTATTGATGCCCCTGTTCATTATTGATCCAATAATGTTTTGAGTATCAGCTCTAAGGATTTCTTCATAATTTTCCCGAAGAAAAGTTTGGCTACTTTCATAACTTTGACTAGCTATTGAGGTAGAAAGCGACATTCCTTCAAAGAAAACTCACGATGTTGATAGGGAGAATAAACTCCTAAAAGAACTCATGGGGGGCAGAAAACCAATGTTCTGAAAAAGTGGAGTCTGGATATGACGACATTGCTACTGGTTAAAATGTATAAAATAAACATAAACACAAATTATGTTACATGTACTATGTAAGGGAAAGAACAAATCGAGATAGGCGCCATTTTATTTATATTCGAATAATATAATATTGTAACATTGCGGGCCTAATCAGACTTTATGATCTCATAGCCTTGGCCAACATGCTTTTTTTCAAACTTATAACCTTTACAAGCCTCAGGCCTCTACGTTATTGCGTATTTGATTAGTAAACATTTTCTATGTAGTGGAATTGTCTTGTTTTATTTTTTTATACCCCCCCCCAAAAAAAAACCTTATAATTAACTACTCCGTCATATAAAATTGTAGGAGACATGTTAAATTTCTAACAAATATCTATAACAACATTAATATCAATCATCCATGAGAAATACAAACCCAGAATCCCCTGGTTCGTGACGCCTTTAAAGAGACAACCGATACACCCGATTCTGCCTCATACATTGATCTTTTGTTATTCATTGACGAACATGGACGTCTGAAGTCTAGATTATATGACAACGTGATGATTTTGACTTTCCAATTGTGAACTTTCCCTTTCTCTGCAGCAATATACCTGCATCCCCAGCATATGGAGTGTATATTTCACAGTTGATTCGTTACTGTAGAGCGTGCAGTACATACAGTGACTTTGTGGAAAGAGCAAAAGCACTGTCACAAAAACTGCTGAGTCAGGGATATGTTCAGCCTTTGTTTCTTTCGTCTCTTCAGAAATTCTATGGCCGTCACCACGACATCATAGATAGATATGAAATGTCAGTGTCACAAATAAAAACTGACATTTTCAGCTAGATTGGCGTCTTCCCGGATTTGACATTACCGGTTTTGACTTTACCCTGGATTGACCCATTGACAGTGTGACGGGATGCTTACCCTTCCGGAGCACCTGATGTCACTCTTGTTTTTTGAGAGTTCACACTGTTAGTGCTTTAGTTTTTTGTATTGTATATGTAATGTTTGTGTGTTTTGTGGTCATGTGGTGTCTTTGGTCTTCCGTCTTTTTGGTGTTCTTGCTTTTGCCTTGTCTCTGGACTTTGATTTGTGTAATTTTGTGCTTTGTTCCTTCGGTATTCTACTGCCGTTGCTTTATGTAAATATTATGGTCTTTTTCATTGTAAATAACAAAATAGGACTGACAATTCAAAGTAAATGTAGTAAAAAGCCTTAAAATGTTCAGAGGCCTTCGATTAAGGTCTTTGTGTAAATTGACCTGCTAGTGGTATAAAATATAAATATATAGACAAATATAAACGCGTTCGTTATACCTGAAATAAAAATGTCATTAATACAGTTCATTCAGAGTCCATTCACACCAAGTATCTAGGCATCGGCCAGCGATAACAATAACGAAATTGAAAACACACATAAGTGTTGTAAAATCATAAACAAGAAAAATATAGAAGCATACATATACAAACATTCATATTAACCTATCATACCTATCGCATACTCCTAACCGTTACATCATCTCCCTCCCAGGGAACAAGTGTTCGTCCTTGAAGGACACGACATATTTCATTAAAATAGAGTCGTTAACACTATATGCAAATTTCTTGTTGGTCAGTTTGATATTACTGTTTACAAACATGATTATCAACGAAATATAACAAGCAGTGAGGAAAGCGTACGACACATTTAATAGATCAGAGCACAGGATCATGTGCCGTCGATAGATGATATAATTTATATCTTACAGTAAGTACTCTAAAGCAATGTTTTCGATTTTAAGGGCAAATTAATTTTATATAGAATGGGTGTAGCAATGAGGACAGTACCAATGGGACACAAACCAATCCCAGAATGTTACGATACTTTGATGTTTCAAATCATGAAGGAAAGAATTTGAAAATTGCAGTAATATTTACTTCTAAGGAAGATATCGAGATTCTGTTTCCGTCAAATGTCAATGAATTTTCTTGATATTAACGTTTATAGGAGAAAAAAATGACAGAACAGTTGTTTTTGACTTGAAGACATTCTTCAAGCCAACAAACTCATTTATGTATTTCTATCCAGATAGCTGTCGCAGTCGACATGTTTTCACTGGATTCATCAAGGGCGAGGCAATAAGACATATTCGAAACACCGATGAGATACAAAATATAATACAAAGCTTAAAATTAAACTTGCAAAAAAGAACCTACAATGATCTTGAAATTAATAACAATGTTAATCAGTCTATGACAAAGAAACTGTTATTTTCATTAGAATAGAAATAAACACAAGAAGCAGACATGGGGTCGATTATATTCAAATGTAATCAATCACATCACAGATTACATTAAGATTTTCATGATTACATTACAATTACAATTACTTCTTTATGGAAATGTAATCAAATACATAACAACTCCATCTCAATGGTAATCAATTATACTTCCGATTATATTTGTGGGCTACTTTGTCTGCGTATACTCTACATTTACTGCATTTAGTACATTATATTTCTTTGGTCTACATTTACACCGTATGATTAAAGGTATTTTATACTTAAGTCCATATACTCCATATTTACTCTATTTAGCACAAGATATATCTTTGACCTACATTATCTCAAAATTATTTATCTTACCTACATTTACCACATGTGATAAAAGAAATCTTAGTCCCCGAGGGTATTCACCAGCCCAGTAGTCAGTACTTCGGTGCTGACCCGAAAACCGATAATTTTTGAAACCTTACAATATCTAAAATTTTGTAAAAACTTTATTGAAAACTAAGGAGTATCTCCCTCGTGCAAAGCTCTGTCCTTAGCTGATTTGGCTTTACATTTAGATGACTTTGGTAATTTGTTCTCTATCAGTTTTTAAACATCTTTGAGTTGATGGTCTTCCAAACGTTTAGATTTTATCTGCACTGATGAGACATAAGTTGTCGAAATGCGCATATGCAGAAAGTAAATTCACAGTAACTTCGGTATTTAGTTATTTGCTATATTCATTAAAAAATCATTTCGTAATACATGTTATATATGTATAGTGAAATTCGTCGCCGATGTTTCCCATGTTACAATTTATGCACACTCTATTTACTGTGCCCATATTATTCCAACGCCCGGATTCTATTTGTTCTATGATTTAATGTTCCATATTTGCAAAGTGAACAGAATTCTTTTCAAGTAAGTTTTCAAATTAAAAGGAATCTTTAAATGATGTATCATTTAAAGTTTTGGTGAATTTCATAGCAAAGAGTGTCATTCTTGTTCAAACTGTTCACAAAGTCGATTCTCTATAATTGTTATGATCATTGGTCATTTTGAATTTGAAAAAAAAACTCCTGGGTCCAGATACATGTATGCTTGTAGCCAGTCTCGTCAAGAATATGTTTGGCATACCGGGATAATTCATCCCTTGATCATTAAAATTTTCATCAATGCAAAGTTAATATTGTACAATTATTTAATGCGCAGCAAGGCAAAAGTGTTCTATTGACCGAAGCCAACTGCTAAGGGCAACGGAGCACTGAGCTATTTCCGTTACCGAGGAAAAATAATTCTAAGCTATTGCCTGACTACACATTAAATAACTGTTTTATTACCTAATTTGCAAAAAATCAGTTATACAATAGTCGTCAGCAAAACTAAAATTTATTTATATTTTACTTATAATATTATTCAGATACACAAATGATCTTTAGCAGCAAAACACTTAATGATTCTAAAAACTATAATTATAATCTATAAATTAACATTTTTATATCTACACATATGCAAAATGATGTATATATTTTCATGTTAGATCATTACCTGCTGTAAATTTCATGTACTTCTGAACACAATTCAAAACCATAGTAATTAGTTCTGTCAATCAGAACTCGAGACATTTTGTGTTCAACATGTCTTGTAGTATTTCTTTTATTGTTTGAGGTTGTTATTTAAAAAAACAAGCTCACATACCCAACGCCCCCACATATCCGATAATCCTGCATTATCTAAAAATTATCAAAAATTGAAATCCAAGTAGTTTGCAAATCTCTTACAGATGCACAATCATCCTGTTAAATATCTTAAAAACTGTAGGAGGATGTATCCGGGCAAATGGAGTACCCTGTAAACTTCCTATCTTATAAACTGAAGGAGGAGTTATCCGAACAAATAATGTACCCTATATACAATATAATGCATAAAAGACAAAATTCAACAATGTGTAGTGTTCTGAAAAAAATATCAAAAATCAAGATCCAAGAAGCATGCACATCTTTGATATGTGAACAATCAACCTGCAAAATTATAACTTCCTATCTAATAAACTGTAGGAGGAGTTATCCGGACAAATGATGTACCCTATATGCAATATAATTCATAAAAATGACAACGTTCAACAATGTGTAGTTTTCTGAAAAATCAAAAAAAAATCAAAATCCAAGTAGCATTCACATCTTTGATTTGTGAACAATCAACCAGCAAAATAAAAACTTCCTAGCCTAAAAACTATAGGAGGGGTTATCCGGACAAATGGTGTACCCTATACTCAATATCATGCATAAAAATGATAAAGTTCAACAATGTGTAGTTTGCTGAAAAATTATTAAAAATCAAAATCCAAAAAAAAATGCACATTTTTGATATGTGCACAATCAACCTGCAAAATAAAAACTTCCTAGCTTAAAAACTGTTATCTGGACAAATGGTATACCCTATATGCAATATAATGCATAAAAACGACAAAGTTCAATAATGTGTAGTTTTCTGAATATAAATCAAAAATCAAAATCCAAGTAGTATGCACTTTTTTGATATGTGTACTATCAACCTGCAAAATAAAAACTTCCTAGCTTAAAAAGTGTAGTAGGAGTTATCCGGACAAATTGTATACCCTATATGCAATATAATGCATAAAAATGACAAAGTTCAACAATGTGTAGTTTTCTGAAAAATAATCAAAAATCAAAATCCAAGTAGTATGCACATTTTTGATATGTGCACAATCAACCTGCATAATAAAAACTTTCTAGTTTAAAAACTGTAGGAGGAGTTATCCGGACAAATGGTATACCCTATATGCAATACAATGCATAAAAACGACAAAGTTCAACAATGTGTAGTTTTCTGAATAATCATCAAAAATCAAAATCCAAGTAGTATGCACATTTTTTATATGTGCACAATCAACCTGCAAAATAAAAACTTTCTAGTTTAAAAACTGTAGGAGGAGTTATCCGGACAAATGGTATACCCTATATGCAATATAATGCATCAAAATGACAAAGTTCAACAATGTGTAGTTTTCTGAAAAATAATCAAAAATCAAAATCCAAGTAGTATGCACATCTTTGATATGGGCACAATCAACCTGCAAAATAAATCTTCCTAGCTTAAAATTGTAGGAGGAGTTATCCGGACGAATGGTATACCCTATATGCAATATAATGCATAAAAATGACAAAGTTCAACAATGTGTAGTTTTCTGAAAAATATTCAAAAATCAAAATCCAAGTAGTATGCACATCTTTGATATGTCCACAATCAACCTGCAAGATAAAACCTTCCTAGCTTAAAAACTGTAAGAGGAGTTATCCGGACAAATGGTGTACCCACTTGATGACAGACGGACGGACGGACGGACTGCCGGACCAGTCAAAAACTATATTCCCTCCGCAACTTCGTTGCGTGGGGTATAAAAACATAAGTAGAAATAGATTAATTTGTACTCGTTCTGATGTAGCCGAAATACTGTACGACAGTGGAGCAACTGAAGTCAAATTCTTAAGATTTTAATCAACCCACCTAACATCAAGCTACATTATACATCATTCGAAAGGTCATTTTGTTCTCTTCCCGTTTTTACCGTTCGTCAAATTGGGAAGTGGTCACGATTTTTTTAAATGAAGGTCAAAGGTAAAACATCTGAAATTCTCGTCAGCTCATTTCAGTCACATTTTATCAATAATTTCAATGTTAAGTAAAAAAATTGAGTTAAATGATTACAAATGTGTACAATAATATGTTTATGAACCATTGATAACAATTTTGATCACCTTTTTACATAAAACGATCCACAGTTTACAAATTTATGAACGAGGTTCAAAAACACGACTTGCCCTCTATATAAGCAGTTTGTGAAATGACCTTGACCTTTTGAACTTTGCGATTAACCTAAATTCCAACGACAGTTAGTTTATATTGATGTTTTCAGTCAAATGAAACCGAGACTTTATTAGTCTTTCTTCTGACAACTTTACTCATTATTGACCATAAAATTGACTTGAAAGCTCAGAATTACGAACCGGCATATATAAAAGTAATTTCTTGTTAATTAGACGAAATTAATTATGCCAGCGGTAGCCAACAAACACAAAAAGGTCACAGACAATAGGGCAGGAAGTTTTTAGTTTAAAAAAATGCATTTTTATATATTTTGGGGGATTTTTAGTATTTTTCATATTTTTTCTAGTATATTTTTTCACTTTCATAAAAATATTTTTTGAAATTAAGTTGTCTTTAGTTCATAGAAATAAAACACATTAATGAAACCCATTTAAAAAAACAATATATTTTTTTATAACAATTATTTTTTTTAATTTATTTCCTATTGGAGAAAAAGTAAAATGTACACGTTCCAACGCATTTGACTCATCAACCTACATTTATTAGATCATCATTACTACTCTATGCACTGTACGAGTTTTCCATACTCCAATTCATGGTCATTGTCATTTAAAAGGGTTTCACAAAGTTCGGTACCTTGGCAAGGTCAAAATTCTGTGCAACTTACGTCATAACTGGTCATAGCACATGCATGACTTGCTTTCCAAGTTTCTACCTTTACATTTGCAGATTAAATCTTGCAGAAAATCAGAAATCATTTTCCCGGTGAACCATAATGGTTCAGGACCTTACGTTTTTTATCGCCACCCGTAGATATACGTTGAACTAATAGATGTATTGGCAATGTGGCTAGACATCAATATTTGTTTCAGAATAAACATCCTAAGCACATACTGAATAAAAGCTGATTCGCTATGTGGGAGTGAAAACAAACTATACTCCTTGCAGGTAGCAAGCTTAGCTCTTAACTTATTCAATCTGTGTGGAAAGAAGCAAAATTGGATTTCTAGGCACATTGGCAAACTACCTTTGAGCTAACCGTATATCTATTGGTGTCGGAAAGAGCTTAAGTTCCTGAACCAGTATTGTTCACCAGGAAAATGTATATTGATTGTTTGCAAGATTTAATCTGCACATGTAAAGATAGAAACTTAGGTAGCAAACAACGGCATTCGAATACTGAAGGAACAAATATTGTGGTTATAACAAAAAACAAAGTCCACATATTTAATTCAAGAATACAGAAAAATAGAGACACGAAACGTCTGCAAATCACAACATTCAGAACTAAGGCACTCGTGTAATGCGCATTCCTTTAAAAACCGAGAGTGACATCAGGTGCTCCGAAAGGGTAAGCATGTCGCTGTCCTGCTGGCGAAACCGGTAACACGATCATTATGCATTTACTGTTTTTTAATGGCAGATTAGTATATGTCATCTTCAAACCGTTATACGAAACCAATTTTAAATCCATGGTATGTGTTACTTCTCTATAAACACTCAAACAGTACTGAGGTAAAAATTTGAAAACCTCTTGAAAATTACTATAGTTTTTAAATATTAACAAGGACAAATCGGTAACAAAAACTTCACTTACGGAGACAAATCTAAAATGTAACAGTATGATATACAAGACAACACCTAAAACAAAAGCACCGACACTGTAAAGTCCCATAAAAACAAAGTGCTACATCAGTCGCTCCGGGACAGTAACATGTCCTGTTCGCCAGCTGCACCCATAGCACTATAGTGTCAAATCCATTCAGTGAGTACTAGAAATCTAGCTAAAAATGTCCGTTTTCATCTAGGACACCGACACATATTATCTTTCAGAGATGTCATGGTGACGGCCATAGAATTTCTTGAGGTATAAAAGTAACAAAAAAATCCCTGACTCAGCAGCTTTTGGTACAGTGTTTCTGCTGTTTTTCAAAAGTCCACTGTATAAATACAAAAACAGTGAACTTCTTTATGCTGTACACGTGTTTGAAGGAGTTGCCCATCATCATCAGCATTTGAGTCGAATAATATAGAAAGCCATAATCCAAATCATAGATAGAAGTATTCATTACAAGAACTCTTTACCGAAAATGTAGATATTGTAGACCAATTCCATTACCAAGGACATCCAACGAGTGCAATACACGGAATAACGCCTCAGTATTTTAAGGGGTTAGAATTCTAATAAAAGACAGTAAATATATAAAACGCTATGTGGTAAAGTTTCATGTCAGACGAGTCTGACTACTGGGCTGGTGAATACCCTTTTGGGCCTCTAATCCACTAGCAGTTTCATCGACCCAGTTGTTTCAAAATACAAAATTACAAAAGTTGCAGATAACAGTGAATTTCGTTATGCTGGACACGTGTCTCAAGGAGTAACCACTCATCAGCAGCATTTGAATCGAAAAATATGGAAAGTCAACTACATCATGTACATGCTCGACAGTAACGAATCAGCTGTGAAATATACACTCCATATGCTTGAGATGTAGGTATAATGCTGCTTAGAAAAGGAAAGGTCACGATTGGGAAGTTAAAATCACCACGTTTGTCATATAGCTCAGATTTCAAACGTACATCTTCACCAATGTGCAACTAAAGCTAAAGTAGGTGTATCACTAGTCTCTTTTTAGTTCATTTGGACAGATCTGGTTTGAAAATTCAATAAATCTTCGATTTTTAAGAGACAGTACATCGTCTATCTAGCAAGACATGCATGTGTCATGAGCAGTTTTTCTTCAGTTGCAAACTTTCTCTTTGTCAAGGTACTAATATTGTAAAAACCATGGTTAGAAATCTAATGTCAACATGAATCCAGATGAAAATGAATCATAATGATATGAAAAACTCGTATAGTACATAGTAAATAGTAGTGACAGTCTGTGAAGTGTATCTTTGCTGCCACCTGATTTGTGCAATGCTTTTGAACATGTACATGTTACTTCTTCTGCAATGAAAACAAAATCAAAACACCCCCCTCCCCTCATTAATAAATAAAAACATTAAAGGAATTTATAAAGTTCTATAAATACGTTTCCATAAATGTCTAATGTATTTCTAATGTGTATATGAAAACAAAATGTAAAAGAAAGATGTGAAAAACACAAATTTCAAAAAAGTACAAAAAGTATTAAAAACACCCAAATATATATAAATAAACCTACTTTATAAACTAAAAAACTTCCTGCGGTATTGCCTGTGACCTTGTCGCGGTTGGTAATCTTTCTATGATATAATTTATTCCATTTAACCAACAAGAGACTACTTTAATGTAAGACAGTAGAACATTCTGAGATTTTAAGTCAATTTAAGGATCAATTATGGGCGTAATTGTCTGATGTATGACCAATAAACTCTTGGCATCATTTGACTAAAAACATCTATAAAAAAATGTCGTTAATGCTTATGTAAATCTCAAAGGTCAAAATGTCAAGGTCATTTCACAAACTGTTTATGCATAGAGCAAGTCATGTTTTTGGACCCCGCTCATAAATTCACCCCTTTGAATCGCTTTATGTAAAAAGGTGATCAAGATTGTTGTCAATGGTTTATAAATATCTTAATGTACCCAATAAAACTAGTGTACCCCCGCCGCAGCAGGTTTGCGCCTGTCCTAAGTAAGGAAATTTATTAAGCATTTGTGTGTCTTGTCTGTTTTCTAGTTAGATCACTTTATGTCTATGGGAGTCTAGGATGATGTTAATTACGCTGAATTTGATTACTCTTTATTTAGGGGCCAACTCCAACCTGCCGTTGGGTGTGGGATTTGCTCACCGTTCATTGAAGATCTTATGGTGGCTTTGAGTTGTTATTACTCCCCTTTGGGCCGTTGTCCCTTTGACACATTCCCCGTTTCCCTTCTTTTTCCTATGTATAACCATTCAAGTTAATTTTTCAACTTCACGTTGAAATTAATGACTGAAAGTGACTAAAATGAGTTTACAAGAATTTTCATAGTTTGACCTTTGACCTTCATTAAAAAATCGTGACCACTTCCACATTTGACGAACGGTGAAAACGGATACAGAACAAAATGACCTTTCGAATGATGCATAATATAGCCTGATGTTAGGTGGGTTGATTAAAATCCTAAACTAGACGCCTTTTTGAATTTCGTTGCTCCACTACTAGTAATAACTGTTATTATTTAATGTTAATGTTTAGCAATTTATTTTATTTATATTTACTCAAATCAATATGGTTTCAATTTCTCTTAGAAATTTTTGAATATATATTTTCTATATATTAAGTTTTGCATTTCAATTCTTAATTCAAATTTTATTACTCTTTCTTAAGATTGCAATTTTCTAAAAGCAATTAAAATGTAATCTAAATGTAATCATGTTTACAGGGTGAAACTGAATTGATTACATTACAATTACTTGTAATCAAAAAAATTATTACTTCTGAAAAAAATTTAAAAATGTAATCGATTATAGCTGAATACGATTACAAATTACGATTACCCCATCTGTGACAAGAAGGATATTGCACTTGTGTTTTCAACAAAATACAACCCATAGATAAAAAGATAAGACAATTACAAAGATATGATAACATTTGTTGAAACATAACGATGCTTTTAAATATATCTTTGCAATCCAACCAATTAATGCTGATAAAAACATAGAAAACTTTTGGGATATATTGATCTCCTTGCAAAATGGAAAAAAAATATTTACACAACTTTAAAAAGCAGATCCCTGATGATGGAGAGCCTAATAAAAAAGCTGAAATGCTAGATTAGTGTAGGGACGAGTTAACAATGTAGAAATACATGTATCATGCACTAGCAGTTTTATCTTGTTTGGATATTTTGATCTTATTACGATCTAAACAGGCTTTACACAGTTTCGTTCAGAAAGTGTAAGATAATCCGTCGTTTTTCAAGATAGTTTCTTTCTAGGACGATCAAGACCTCTTCATCTTATCACTATCAAACAAGATAATTTCGTTCAAGGGCGATCAAGATGTGTTCAGTTTGTCCCGATTAAACTAGATTAAATTGAGATCACGTTTGATTTTAAAACACTTGACTCGTCTTGATCGTTCCTGGACTCATTTGACAAAGGGATCTTAGTAACGTAACACATCTTGATCATCCTTCAAACAAAAACAGTTAAAATCGTCATTTTCGCAATTTTTTTTAGGGATAGGGGTACATTTTTTGTATCCCCAGATCATAAAAATGGCGTTAAGTGCCCAAACTTGTGTTCATTGTAAAGGATATTAAATTAGCATTAATTTGGTGAAAATATCAGTACATATTTCCTATCTTTAAAAATTTATGGAGCTTGAAAGATGGAACTTAGGTTAAATCGAAAATACAAGAATTTTTTTGTGGTGTACTATAAAAGTGGCCCTATACTGTCCATGCTTGCAGGCTTTATTCGTGTTAACATGTTTAATTTTGAAGAGGGGACATAAAAGTACTGAAAAAATCGGTCTGGTTCGGAAGTTGGGGGGGGGGGGGTTGTGCAAGAAAAGTGTTTCCAGCCCACGGACTAGATATAATGAAATACAATTTTACAAACACTTAACTGTTTTTGTCATTTTAAAGATTTAGTTTAAATTTTACTTTCCACACCTTTTTAATGCAAAAATGCATGACGTTTTTGCTTCGCGAATTATAAAACTCCTTCGAAAGGATATTATGATGTAAAATTTTCAATACACTGAATTGTTTTTGTCATTTTAAAAGACTGAGTTCAAACCGCTGCCTAAACAAAATTAATTTTCATATGTATTTTGTGCTAAATTGCATGATTTTTAGCTCACCTGGCCTAAAAGGCCATGTGAGCTTTTGCCATCACTTTGCGTCCGTCGTCCGTCGTCCGTCAACAATTTCAAAAATCTTCTCCTTTGAAACTGCTGAGCCAATTGTAACCAAACTTGGCCTGAAGCATCACCAGGGTATGCAGTTTAAAAATTGTGTTCGATTAGTCCGAAGACCAAACAACATGGCTGCTGTTACTAAAAATAGAACATAGGGGTAAATTGCTGTTTTTGCAAATAACTCAAATACCATTACAGATATCAAAAATCTGACATGGGGCAAAAGTGATCAGCATAGCAAGATCTACCTGCGCTGCAATTTTGAAGAAAATCCGAAAACCCATCTTGGAGTTATTGCCCTTTTTCTGTAAAATTTGCAAAATTTTAAATTGATTAATTAATTGATGAATTTTTTATCAGAAAAACTATAAGAGATACAAGTCAACTTTTATTGCAAAAATGTTCAGCATGTCAAGATCTACCCACCCTGAAATTTTGAAGATAATCCAAAAACCCTTGTAGGAGTTATCACCCTTTTCTCACGGAATTTTCAAAATTTTCATATTTTTCATCTTTTATTTCCAAAACTATAGAAGATGAAGGTTAAGTGTCAATTGATAAAATGTTTGCAATGCTGTGGCCATTTCAAAACTGACGTGAAAATTATTGGTTGACCGCCATTTCAAAATGGCTGCCAAAAAAGGCGGGAAAATTCAGCATTGTCCGATTTCAATGAAATTTGGTTTCCAAATAGATATTAATGTTGCGACTTCAAAACCGGTGTTGAAAATTTTTCGTTGACCACCATTTTCAAAATGGCCGCCAAAAAGGCGGGAAAATTCAACATTGTCTGATTTCAATGAAATTTGGTTTCCAAAAAGGTATTGATGTAGCAACTTCAAATGTGATGCTAAAAATTTTTCGTTGACCGCCGTTTTCTAAATGGCCGCCAAAAAAGGCGGGAAAATTCAACATTGTCTGATTTCAATGAAATTTGGTTTCCAAGTGGATATTGATGTTGCTACTGCAATACCGTTGTTGAAAATTGTTTTTTGACTGCCATTTTCACAATGGCCGCCAAAAAGGCGGGAAAATTCAACATTGTCTGATTTCAATGAAATTTGGTTTCCAAATAGATATTGATGTTGCCACTTCAAAACCGGTGTTGAAAATTTTTCGTTGACCACCATTTTCAAAATGGCTGCCAAATCAACATTGTCTGATCTCAATGAAATTTGGTTTCCAAGTGGATATTGATGTCACTACTGCAAAACTGGTGTTGAAAATAGTTTGTTGACTTCCATTTTCAAAATGGCCGCCAAAAAGGTGGGAAAATTCAACATTGTCCGATTTAATGAAATTTGGTTTCCAAATAGATATTGATGTCGTAACTTAAAGATATAATTGTTGTTGACTGCCATTTACCAAATGATGTCTCGACTTCAAAACTAGTGTCGAAAGTGGTCCTTAGCAAGACAATTTGTCAAAAAAGCCCAACAAAGAAGTACAGTAAAACATGATCAGACTTAAAATAGAGTCCAAGTTAATGGTGGTGTTTGCTCTATCAAAGTTTGAGAGACTGAAGTTCAACTGTATAATTTGCAATGTTAGCTTGATTGTTGCAACTGAAAGCAGGTGAGCGATATAGGCTCCAGGGAGCCTCTGGTTTATTTCGCAACATATTAAACTCCTGCGAGAGGTAACGAAGTTAAATTTCGCTTCGGGAATTATAAAGACACATTTTAAAGGCTATGTTTATACAGCTGATTAAAAATCTTTCTTTTCATACCTATTCAATGCTAAATTTTATGATTTTTTTTTATTTCGCAACATATCAAACTCTAATTGCAAGGATATACTGAAGTAAAAAATTTTAAACACTTAATTGTTCTTGTCATTTATAAAGCCTAGGATTAAAGTGCTGACTACAAAATTTATTTATCATGCCTATTTTATGCTAAATATCGTGATTTTTTGTTAATTCGCAACATATCAAACTCCTTCGAAAGGATATCATGAAGTACAATTTTCAAAACACCAAATTGTTTTTGTCCTTTTTAAAGAGTTTCAAATTGGGCATGAAAAGTGAGTTAACTTCATGCATTCTTTATTTACTGTGAGGTATATTTATCAACAGAACTTTAAACAGAGTAAACGTCGGGTTATATGAAAATAGAGATCTTTCCTCCAGAGATTTGTAAAATTAAATATTTTTTTAACTAAGTCTAAAACGGCGATATTCACAACTTTTAACCGGATAAGGTGAATATAGACAACGAGTCGAGATCAAATCCTCCCATGACCCGCGGATCTGATATCCATTCACACTCTAAAAGTGTCACAGGCATAACCCTGTTTGATTATTAACTTATCAAATTACATATAAGTAGAGGGTGACATGCCCCCCCCCCAACCCGCCTAAGGTTGAACAAAATTGATATATTTATTAATATTTGTGTCTGTAAGACATATATGATGCTCCCGCATGTTATTCTAGGTTGCACAGATAAACTATGAACCCTCTATTACTAAATCACCAAAAAAATTAAAAGTTGAACAAGGTATATTTTTGAAAAAAATGAACCGAAATCAAAGTACATACCACATGCATATCTTCAATATACTCGTACAAATGAACTGCAATTTAAAAGCTTCCTAGCATCAAAACTGTTTGGAGGAGTTGTGTGGACAATCTGTGTACCTTCTATTAATAAGTGACTAAGTTCAACAATGTGTATTTTTACCAAAAATGTATCAAAATCAAAATACTTCCCACGTGCACATTTTCAATTAATCAATAAGTAAATACCGAAGTTACTGTTAATTTTGATTCTGCATATGCGCATTTCGACAACTTATGTCTCTTCAGTGCAGATAAAATCTAAACGTTTGGAAGACCATTAAGTCGACGATGTTTAAAAACTGATAGAGAACAAATTCCCAAATATGATCTAAATAGAAAGCCAAAATCAGCTAAGGACAGGGCTTTGCATGAGGGAGATACTCCTTAGTTTCAACAAAATTTACAAAAAATAGATATTGTAAGGTTCCAAATTAAATCGGCTTTCAATATAAGTACAAATTATTTGCAAAATAAAAAACTCCCTAGCATAAAAACTGTAGGAGGAGTTGTGCGGACAAACTATGTACCCTCTATTACTAAATCACCAAAAAAATGACAAAGTTCACCAATGTATAATTTTGACAAAACATTAACCAAAATGAAAACCCTAGCCACATGCACACCTTCAATATACATGTAGGTACAAAATATCTGCAAAATAAAAACTTCCTAGCATCCAATCTGTGGGAGGAGTTGCACGGACAAACTTTGTACCATCTTTTACTAAATCACAAAAAAATGACTAAGTTCAACAATGTATAATTTGGACAAAAATTTTAAAAAATCCAAAATCCTTACCACATGCACATTTTCAATAAAGGTACAAAAAATCTGCAAAATAAAAACTTCCTAGCATAAAAACTGTGGGAGGAGTTGCGCAAAGAAACTTTGTACCCTCTATCATAAAATCATTAAAAAAATGACCAAGTTCTACATATATGTACCACGTGTTGCGTAGATCGTTGTTAACACTTAACATTGGCTTTATAAAATTACACAATATACTTCCAACATTTAAAACGACATTTCAAGAGTGCATACATAGTTATAAATTAAACTTCTTTTTATAGTGAATGTTAAAGTCCATTGCACGCGCATTCAAAGAACATTTACAATTGAAGGAGTCAACATAACAATAATAGGAGTCGACAGTTCATCTCATTAATTAACAGAGTTCACTTCAGATAATTACAGGAGACACAATTAAAAGGAGTCGGTAAATACAACAATTAAAGGAGTAAACAGGAGCCAAATTAATGCAAATCATGAATAATCGCTCGTCGCGACACTCCCGACCACTTCACTCGTAATAGTCTCTTTCAACATCTACGTAGTAAGTAGTCTTCATGTATGACATAATCAATGTCTGCACTTTACACTTATATATTGTCACTTCTTTGTTTTCATCTATATGTTCACTTTCATCGTCGTCACTCAATATAATTATACTTTTTTCTCCAGAGTCTATATCTGACGCACAGTCTGTAGTTTCACATTCTTCAGATTGATTAAGAATTTCAACACTTTCTGTCTGACTGCTGACATCTGATAGTCCATCATTTGTGTTCATTTCTGTATGGTTGCTGACTTCCGATACCCCGTCTGAGCTAATCACTGTCCTTTCGCTGATTCCAGATAAATCTCCTGCATCTATTTCTACACCATCACTAATTACGGATATAACTGCTGCATCTATTTCTGCACTATTCGTATCACTTAGTACATCATCAATGTCAAATGCTGTACCTTCTGTTTAGTCAAGTTCATCTAGAAGATCAAAGATGTCATCGTCATCGCTGATGTTTTCATAATATTGGTTGTGTTGTTTAGAGTCTCAAGGAGCATCAATTGATGTCTTGATAGCAGCTGTTCTTTCCATCTGATGAACATTTATGAGGTGGTCCAGTAGAAATCCTCGTCTTATGAAGTGCCTGTTGCAAGTCATGCATATCCATTTTTCGAACTTTGGATTGTGTTTTTCTGACTTATGTCTATTAAAGTGCCTTTTGTATTTGTAAACTTTCTGGCATATGTCGCAGGTAAACATCTTTATACTGAAGTGAATCCAGTTTAACTTTTTATATATATCAGCATCATGAAATGCTCATGCATTTACTTTCAGGGTAATTTTATACCGGAGTCGTTTCACTGGAGTCGTACAACAACTCCTGTCACTATTTTATAAATACATGAATTTAAAAAAAAATGTGTTTATACTGTGGAAGTACTTTTTTTCGTGGACATCAATTTTCGTGGTTTTGATAAATATCACTATTTCATGGGAACTTAAATTCGTGGATTTGAATTTTATACATTAAACTCCATTTAAAAAAAAACTTCGTTAGAAACTTTATTTTGTGGTTTTAGCGAACCACGAAATTCACGAAAATTGGAACCCCACGAACAATAATACTTTCACAGTATACTATATATAGCAACAGGTAAATTCTACTCGATAATCACAATAAAAACATACACATAAATAACATGGTCATGTTATTACAGGAGACCTCAATATCGTCCAGGACAGTGAGGTAAAAACTTTTCTCCAAAAAGGACCCAAATATCGTCCTCCTTCAAAAATCATTTGGGAGGACTGTCGTGAAGTCATTAAAAAAGCCGTCATGTCATTCTGTAAAAAGTGGTGTAAAAGAGAAAATGCGGATAAAAAAGCATTAGATCCCTTCATTAACAAATGCATGGAAGTTGTTGATATCCGAATAAATTATTTTGAAACTCATTAAAAGCAGCAGAATACCATTCCTGCGATTTCAAAAATTAAACGGAAGTTAAAAGATTTGGAAAAAGAGTATATATTTGTTCTGGCAGATAAAGCAGCCAATAATGTGGTCGTTGTTTGACGTAAGTATTACATCGAGGTGCTCGGAATGAAATTACTTAGACTAGTACATTTCAAGCTACCACGTCAACAGAAACACAAATAATTGATGATCACATGATAGCTACAGCTGAACTTAAAGCAACTTCTAATTATAAAAGCACCCCTACTATGTATTGGCTTCCTAAAATTCACAAAAGCCTTTCAAATTTCGTTTTATTTCGGCATCAAGTAAATGTTCAACTACACATATTTCTGTTTTATTGACCAGTGCACTTACTACCATAAAAAATCTCGTGATCAACTTTCGCAACAAATGTTATGAATACAGTGGAATTAACTTCTTTTGGAGTGTTAAAAATTCGGTAGAAATTTTGGAAAGACTTCGATCTGTTAACGAAGCATACACCTCCGTCGTTGGCTATGATTTTTCTAACCTTTCTACTACATTACCGCATACACTCATCAAAGAGAAATTTTCGTATTTGATCAAATGGTCCTTCAAAAAATCAGGATGTACGTACATTTGTTGCAATACATTTAAATCGTTTTTCAGTGACGACAAATATGACCAATATACAAACTGGCCTTGTCAGGATATGATGAAAGCATTAAATTTTCTACTTGATAATATTTTTGTTCGTTTCGGTGATACAGTCTATCGGCAAAACATAGTTATTCCAGTGGGTACCAATTGTGCACCTCTCATAGCAGATTTATTTCTTTATTGCTACGAGTCACAATTCATGGCAAAAATCCAAAAAGATCCTTCTAAACAGCATTTAGTGGATAAATTTAACAATACATATAAATATTTGGACGATATTTTGGCTTTAAACAATCCTGAAATTTCTAAATTTACAGATGAAATTTATCCTGCAGAACTTACTTTAAATAAATCCAATAGCAGCAGTGATTATACTCCTTTTCTTGATCTTGATATATCAATATATCAAGGAAAGTTAAACACTAAGGTATGATTTCTCCCTCCCTATAGTCAATTTTCCCCACCTCGACGGCGAAGTTCCGTTAGCCCCTTCTTACGGGGTTTACATTTCACAACTTGTTCGATATGCACGAGTATGTATTGATGTTTCTGACTTCAACGACCGAAATCTTTGTCTCACTGAAAAACTTCTGCATCAAGGGTTTAGATATCATAAATTGATAAAAACATTCTCTAAATTTTATTATAGATACATTGGCTTATTAAGAAAATTTGGTTTCACATGCAGGGCTCTTATACATCAGGGCATTTCACAACCAAACTTCTATGGCAATATCATTTACAAAGCGCATAAATTCAAAAATTGTCCTTCCAAACTTATTAATCCGTTGAACAAACTTATTCATAAAGGATATAAATACAGCATTGTTGTTAAATCTTTACAGTTGGTTTTTTGTTGGACAAAAAATTAAACATCTCCTAAATGCTTTATACCATAACTAAATTGAGACAATTTTTCATATTGGCAGTATTTGGCATTGCACAATATCATATTCTTCTTTCATAATTGATGATGTTGTTATACCAAATCTATTTAGAATTATTTCAATTGAAGTTTCATATGTAAGAAGGCTTGATATCATAGTCAACGGAAATTATGTCCTTAGCTAGCTGTCATTAACTGCAAGCATTTGTCCGGACAGCACCTGTGTGTATTGTCTTCATGTTTTATATACTTCATTGTAAGGGTGCTCGTCTTGATAAGTTGGACTTTTTTCTAGTTTGATTTTTACTGTGAGTCTTTTTGTGTATTTATTTTTTAGCCATTCACCACACATAGGGGGGAGGGTTTGGATCCAAGAAAACGAGTTTAACCCAAGTGCAATTTTTGCGCCTGTCCCAAGTCAGGAATATGTTGTTGACTGCCTTGTCCGTGTCTTCTTATAAAATTTTAGTTTCTTGATATTTGGGCTATTGGATGTGGTTTGTTTCCATTGATTTATTCACTTTTTACCTTTTTGGGGTCATTTAGGGCTTGCTATATGGTGTGAGGCTCCTCACTGTGTTGAATACCGTACGGTGACCCCTAGATGCTTTGTTTTGGGTTGTTTTAACCTGGATATGGGATGTTGTCTCCTTGAAATTTACCCCATTTCCTTTCTTTTTCATACAGAAAGTACGCATTTTTAAACAATATGCTTCCTTGTTAAGAACTATATATTTCTTTAATTCTTCTACAAGCGCATTCTGCTGATTTTCTAATAGGTTTTTGTTGTTCATTTAACGATTCAGACGAATTCACTTCCCCCTTTTCTTCTCTATCAACTTCCAACGAATAAAGCAAATTAAGTGGTCGCGAAAACACTTTTCCAGCTTCAGTTTGAACTTGGGCAGAACGTATTTCTTTGTCCCTGCATTTTACAAGCTTGATAATTTTTCCAAGCCTCAAAACTCCTCTTGGAAGATCTTCTTTTATCAAAACTACGTCACCAACAGTAGGTTGAAATGCTGACTGGATTCTATTAGCCTTTAGGTTCGTTTGTTTCCTTTCCCTCAAATTTGTAAGATAGTCATCTCTCCACATAATCCAAAAATTTTTAAAAAGTGTTTGGCCCTTTTTCCATAGTTTAAGTAGTTTCTCAGAAGAATTTGCAAATGGTGTAAAATTCGGGTCCTTTAAATCAAAATCAAATTCCGGAACACCTGTCTTTGGATTAAGCGACAAAAATGACCCGGAGTAAGCGTGATTCTTGAATTTATGTCATCATCGACGTAGACCAAAGGACGGGAGTTAATAATTGCTTCTATTTCTTTTATAATTGTCTGTAACCGAACATCTGTGAGTAGCTTTCTCTGTAAAGTCTTTCTAAACGAGCGTTTCACTAATCCTACAAGTCTTTCATAGAACCTTCCCATCCAAGGCGAAAGTTCAACAATAAAATTCCAGCGTATTCCACGGTTCGAGGCAAAGCTCTGTACTTCATTATTCAATATTATATTTAACCATACATAATGCACTACCTGACTACTAAGTTTAAATTGTGTAGCATTGTCACTAACAATAGCACACGGAGTTCCTCTGGTTGAAATGAATCTTCGAAGTGCAAAAAAAAATTCTTCGGCTGTCATATATTATTTCCAGATTCACAGCTCTGGTTACGACGCATGTAAACAGACATACCATCGTTTCTTGGTTTCACTTCCACACTTCACTTCTACAGGTCCTAAATAGTTCAATCCTACATTAGAAAACGGTATTGATTGAGATACACGAGATTTTGATAGAGGAACCATCACGGGCATTTTGTAAGCACCACCTTCGAATCTTCTGAAAATTCTACATTGTCTAATAACTTGTCTAACTGTCGATCATCCTTGGATGATCCAATACAACTGTCTTGAATGTTCAAATGTTTGGGAAACACCACTATGGAATAATTTATTGTGAGCCCTCTCAATTAACAACACAGTAATTCTATCCCCCTTCGGAAGCAAAATTGGGTTCCTTAAAGCTTCAGATAAGTCCGCATTTTCTAACCGGCCTCTGCAGCATAAAACGCCATCATCTCTGATGAAAATGACCAACTGTCGCTGTAAGTTATTAGTCTTTCCAGCAAGAATATATCTTATCACATCAGGAAAATGTTTTTGCTGAGTACATTTTATCCATTCTAATTCTGATTCTAACAACTCTTCTGCTGTTAAGGATCTACAACTATAAGGTTTTTTCGTTCTAATTATGTGAATGAAACGTCTGCACCAAGCTGTAACTCTTATTAATCATATGTAACAACTGTACTTCCCACAGTGAATTCCAAACGGAGTGGTCTGTGCGCCTTTTGGGATCATAATCATATCCTTTGATTTGGAAGAGAGTAAGGATGGACATGCTTTAAGATTCTTTTTAATTTCTGAATTGTAATCTCTTTCAATTTCCATGGGAGGTTCATCACAAAAACAATGCCAAGAGTCACTGTTATTTGCCACCCATGACGGGCCATGTCACCAGCTTTTCATTTCTTCAAGCTTCTTGATGCTTATTCCCCGAGTAGCGACATCTGCAGGGTTTTCTGTGGTTGGCACATATCCTATTTGTACATTAGAAAGAGAATTAATTTCTTTCACTCTGTTTTTGACAAAAACACTGAGATCCTTGGTTTATGATATCCATTTTAGTGCACGCTGAGAATCAGACCATAAAAATTTCTTCTTTACTGGTAACTTTATCTCTGTTTCTACAAATTTAAGACATCGCACTCCAATCACCACCGCTAACAGTTCTAACCTTGGAATCTTCATCTTTTTTACCGGAGCGAGTCTTGTTTTCGAAAACACTACGTCACACTTTGAATTATTTCAAATACTTTGATGCAAAAATACGGATGCGGAATGAGCACTAGTTGACGCATCACAGAAACACAACAACTGGTATGTGACATTGCTAGAATCAGAATCCAATACTATTCTTCTAGGAATATGACACTTTGAAATTTGTTGAAAATCATCGCCACTTAATCAAATCTTCATCACTTAGTTCATCATCCCAGCTTAGTATCTTTTTCCATAGGTTCTGGATAAGAATCTTTCCTCGTATTAGTACACGGGAAAAAACCCAAGTGGATCAAACACTTCTGCAATTTCTTTTAAAGCTATTTTTATTTTGGTAACCTTTTCGCACAACACCACAGATTCCGATGCTTTAATACACAAAGTGTCATTATCTATGTTTCACACATATCCTAACACCTTTGATGAATTGTTTTCATCTGGGAGAAGATCATTTACATCTCTCTCATTCATTATCCGTTCTCTTAGGTTCATTGATGCCTCTTTAAATATTTGTTTTGATTCGGAGTACACTGCAAAGGCATCTTTTATAGAATTGGCACCAGTTATAAAGTTATCAACATAAATGTCATTTCTTATTTGCTCAGCACATGGGGTATTGTTTTTTATCAGATGGTTATCAATTGTTGCTCCAAGAAGGAATGGACTGGAAATCAATCCGAAAGGAACACGACAGAATCGGTATTCTTGTATATTTTAATTACTTGTTGTCTGGTCATCACAATCTTTCTGCCACAAGAATATTGTCACATTTCTCTCACTACTTTGAAGACCAATCTGAAGGAATGCCTTCTCGATATCAGCTAGGATAGCAATTCTGTATAATCTTAATCTTAACAGCATGCCACAAAGATTTTGTAATAAAACAGGACCTCTGTATAGACATTCATTCAAACTTTTCACTTCACCACTAGCCTTTGACGAAGCATCATATACTATTCTAACCTTTGTTGTCGTTTTCAATGGAGTTACAACTGAATGGTGAGGGATATAGTGCACAAGTCCATCAGTATCCTGGTCATCAACTTTCTCAATAAACTGTTTTGAAAGTTGATCTTGTATTATTGAATCATATTGCATCAAAAGTCCCTTTCTTCTCAATTTGGACACATTCGATTTCCATCGAGCCATAGCAAGACTCCTGTTAATAGGTAATTCAGGCGTTTCCTCTTTCCAAGGCCACTTCTTAAAATACCTCCCTTCACTACACAATAATGTTTACTTGAATATCTTCATCGCTATTTCATCATCTGAGTTTGTCTGATCAGTAATTCCAATCGACTCCAAGTTCCAAAAATCTGTCAAATCTTGGGATAAAACATTACTGTCTTCCTTTCGTATACCTCGTGGCTCTAATACACTATTTGTACTTGTGTGTGACATGATCAACATCCCTGTTTCATTCTAATTATCACTTTCTTCCGTAGTCCGTCCAGTAACAATCCATTCTAACTTAGAAGAAAGGAGATATAGTCCTGGTTGCACTGTAATTCTTTGAGCTGTTATCAAGTCTAAATAGTGATCATTTATGCATTTATGCAACTTGATATTTATTATATTTCCAATCAGAAGATCTGTTTCAGAAGATTCATTTTTAAAAGGCAGGTCATCAGCAAGGTAAATATCTTTCACGAATTGTAACAAATGATTCATGGATGTGTTTTCCAACCTGCTCCTGTTTAAATTACCACTAATCACTGGCACAATAGTTGCTACGATACTGAAATATGTTCCATTCTTCAGCTTGATATCAACCTTTGTGTTGATCGTTTTCACTATTTTCGCTTTATTGCTTCCAAACGTCATCACTTTTAACCTTCCTTCTTCACCTTCTTTCAGTCTCAACTTTGTAGCAAGTCCTTTAGATATATATGTTCTCTGTGACCCACAATCAAATAGAATTCTTGTTTTTGCTGTAGTACATTTTTGGGGATTTCTAATTTCAGACTTAGTCGTCTGCATCAAAAAACCTTCTCTTGATGCTAATAGAATATCCTCCTGATCCTGTTCATTCAGTGTATCATATGTTTCCACTTGGCATCCGCTTTCTGAATTATTCGAAAACATATTTGCTGCTTCTTCTACTAAATACTTTCCGGTGTTTCTTAGTTTAAATTTCGTGGGACATAAACTCCTATGATGTGAATTCACCTTTTGACAATAAATACACACTTTGTTTTTCTTGCATTCAGAGGAAGTATGTCCAGTCTGATTATTTGGTTTTGAAGCTGATGACATTAATGTTTCTGCAGAACTTGAAGAATGATTCACATTGTAAACTGAATGGCTATTTTTTCCAATTCTTTGAATCGAATTTGTTTACTGTTTCAGACTTCTCATTCCCATTGTTCTTCTTCTAACTAACACAAAATTTTCCAGAGTAACCACATAATCATTCAATTTTTCACATAAACTAATCAATGTCTACTTTGAATTAGCTCCCTTTTGAATCTCTAACTGTAGTAACACGTCTTCTGGTATTTTGATTTAATTATTGATATAAACACATCTTGGTTCACATCCTGTCTAAGTTCTTCTAAACTTCGAATATGTTTGTTAAAAGTATCCAAAAATTCCCTCAAACTTGCGGTTTTGTTTGATGTTCGTTGAATGTTTATTAACTTGGTGTAATGAATATCAATAACATCCTGTTCATTTCCAAATCTTTCCTCTAGAATTTGAATAGCCACACTATAATTATCACTAGTTAAAGATAATCCAGATAAAGCACGTTTAGCGTCACCATACAACTTGCTTCACAGATAATTATATTTCTCAACATTAGAAGGTTATCTATTTTTGTGCACAGTACTTTCGAAGGAATCCCAAAATTCTATCCATTTTCACCATTGAATGAATGCAGCTCTAATTTGGGCAATTTCACAGAACAATCAGCCTGCTCATTCAATCTTCGATCTTGCTCTTGTATCACTTGAGTTTTTATGATATCTTTCATTTCTTTTTGTAATTCTACTATTTTAGCTGAAAATTCATTTTCCTTCACAATACTATTTTCTTGAGTCATTAAATTAACTAACCTTTCTTTTAAGTTATCCAAATCGAAACAGCACTCCATAGCATCTGAACAAAAAACGTTGTCTTCTTGTCATAAGGGATCAATATCCCCACCACTTTCCTCGATTGCACTGGCTAGCTTTCCACTTTGAATCTCCAATTTTTCGAAATACGTTTTCAATTTTTCTGAACATTTAGATGCTTTAAGCACGAATTCATTTGTATCTTCTTCGGGTTCTTTCACTTCTTAGGACAAATTAATTTTCCATTTTGAATTTCTTTTTCCAGTTAATTTTTGTATCTTGTCCGTACACATCTTAAATATTTCACACTTGACATTTTTTTTTGTATTATCACTAACCTCAGTTAATCCCAAATTGTGAATTATTCCCGGGTTTCGGCACCAAACAATGTTGCGTAGATCGTTGTTAACACTTAACATTGGCTTTATAAAATTACACAATATACTTCCAACATTTAATACGACATTTCAAGAGGGCATACATAGTTATAAATTAAACTTCTTTTTATAGTGAATGTTGAAGTCCATTGCAACCGCATTCAAAGAACATTTACAATTGAAGGAGTCAAAATAACAATAATAGGAGTCGACAGTTCATCTCATTAATTAAAAGAGTTCAGTTCAGATAATTACAGGAGATACAATTAAAAGGAGTCGGTAAATACAACAATTAAAGGTGTAAACAGGAGCCAAATTAATGCATATCACGAATCTTCGCTCGTCGCGACAAATGTATATTTTTGACAAAAATTACCCAAAATGAAAATCCTTATCACATGCACATTTTCAATATAGGTACAAATGATCTGCAAAATAAAAACTTCCTAGCATAAAAACTGTAGGAGGAGTTGCGCGGACAAACTATGTACCCTCCATGAAAAATCACCAAAAATGACTAAATTCAACAATGTATATTTTTGACAAAAATACACCAAATTCAAAATCCTTATCACATGCACATCTTCAATATATGTACAAATGATCTGCTAAATAAAAACTTTCTAGCATAAACACTGTAGGAGGATTTGCGCGGACAAACCATGTACCCCTTGGACGGACGGACGAACGGACGGAAGATGGACGGACGGACGGACAGGGGTAAAACAATAAACAATACGCCCCCGACTCATCGTCGCGGGGGCATAATAAATAATAATAACGAAAGTTGAATAAAAAAAAAGAAAGAATTATAAGCGATAAATAGAATCAACGATTTGATTGGTTTGATTAAACTCTGAATACCGTTTTCCGTTTCTGATTGGATGAACGTTAAATATCAAATACGATTTCCGTTTTTCGTTTCTCATTGGCTAAACAATGAAAAGCGTTTTCGGTTTAAACTCGAATTTCCGATACCGATTAAAAACTAGGGGTTTTCGTACGACAACCCTAATTTTCGTTCAATTCGATCGTAAACTTGTGGTTTTCGGCGAAATACTACGTATACTTATCTGAAACCTCTAGTGTACGTGCGGTATACGTGTTGTATTTTGCACGAAAACCTTTAGTTTTAATTCGAAATACTAGGAATGCCGCATTTTCGTTACTATCGCGTGCCATATGTATACCTGGTTTTTGTCGCGCAAAAAAACCCTAGTATTCGTTCGAAGTACTAGGTATACCGCTTTTTTGTTACTATCGCGTGCCTATGTATGTGTGTATGAGTGATAACACATAATCACAATTATCACGTCACATAGGCAATATATGTACTAGATATAGTGTGTCTCTTATTTTATTCGAGGGACGTATGTCCCGAGAATATGATAAGAGACCAATTGTATCTGATTAACATAAGAGTAATAAAAATCATTTCCTATTATTTTCAGCAATACAATGTTACAGTTAATGAAAATAACCAGATGAAGTCAAGGATTCCATCCAATCAACTATTTAGACATTTATCTTAATTGTTAAAGTTTAATTGTTACTTATCATTACAAACTGTATTGATAAAATGGTCCTTCTTAAACCATATGTTTTGTAAACCAACATAATCAATTTCTATAAGGATAATTATTTGAAGTCACCTCCTTAGCTGTCTGTAAATATGATTAAGTCAAAACTGAAAGAACTTGGCGCACAAAATGTTTTTGTAACGGTCAACAAAGTTTCAAACAACGTTGCCATCATTTAAAAAATACTATATCGATGTCTTAAAAATCAAAATGGCCAAGAAGTTTTAAACATGAATTGTGACGAGGAAAATCTCACCAAACTGCATTACAAAGATACAGAAACGTTCAAAGTTCCACCTAAAGATAACACCTTACCTACTATGTACTGGATTCCTAAGCTTCACCAAAATCCCTACAAGCATCGTTTTATTTCGGTGTAGAGTAAATGTTCTCCCTTATATTTGCCCATCCATTTATCCAGAGCACTTACTTGTATAAAGGAGTTAGTAATAAAATATAGTGTAAAAACAAATCAAAACTCTGGTGCAAATTACTTTTGAATGAAAATTCTATTGAAAGTTTAGATAAATAACATAGATAAAGATTTAATACCAATTGGGACAACTTATAAAATGTTCTTTCAAATTTTGGATTCTTTTAGTTTTCAATCATCTTTGAGTTTATGGTTTTCTAAACGTTTAGATTGTATCTGCAATGAAGAAACATAAGTTGTCGAAATGCGCATATGAGGACACCAAATCCACAGTAACTTCGGTATTTTAGATATTATTTTGCTGCAGCAAAAGGACAGTATTCTTCTCCAATATTACTTACAACATTCATTTTTCCTTGACATCTGGTGATATGATTAAGCGGAGTGAGCTAGACGGCAGTTTTGCGGCGAGCAACCCTTTACACGGAGTTAGTAGTCTACCTGTATGGGGTTGTATCCGTATTTTTATTACACTATAGGGAAAGATAAGGGGAGGTTTGGGTACTCATAAACCTGTTTAACCCTACCGCTGGCTTTAGGTAGTGCCGGTACCAAGTCCGGTTGTCCCAAGTTCCTATCATTGTTTACGTTTGTCTTTTGTCTTATTTGTGTTTTTTACTGTGCAGTTCTCTGGTAGATTGTGGCATGTGATAGTAATCTTCAGTCATTTAAATGTTTCCTGTTATCCACCTTTTTACACTGAATCTCTCTATTTCAATTTTCAATGATAACAGCAGGTACAATGACGATATCCTTACTATTGGCATTTCCCCGTTTTTAAATAATGTAGACATAATTTACCCACAAGAACTGAAACTTAATAAAGCAACCAACGATTCTAAAAACTGCCATTTTCTGGATCTAAATATCATCATTGACTATGTTAAAATAAAAAAAAAATTAAATAAAACGAATGATTTTGATTTCATTATTACTAATTTTCCTTTTCTAGAAGGCGACGTTCCCTTAGCTCCATCCTACGGAGGGTATATATTTCAACTTGTTTGATTCGCTCGCATTTGTTCCACTCTTGTCAATTTTAATGAGTATAACCTTACTCTCACATCCAAATTTTTACTACAAGGCTAATGATTTCATCAATTATTAAATACTTCTAAGAAGTTTTACAGAAAATATGAACATTTGATATATAAATATTACGTGACCAGTAAACAGCTAATTTTTGGTTTTATGGAAATGTTGTTGAAAAATGTCAGAAACTGATAAAAAAAAGTCCAGAAAACATGGACGTAACCTACATTCTTTACGTAATAGTGGATATCGACGGGATATTCTGTGCAAATCCGTTAAACTGGCTTGTGAATCCAGTGACCTGTAGATTTGACACTATACTGACCTTTTACTGAGACTGCTAATGCGTATTGAAATACATTACGGCTCTTCACCAAACCATTCGGGAAGTTTTGAGTTTGATTTTTCTTCCGTCGTGTGACAGTGATTTACCAGCTGACTAGGTTCCTTTAGCTAGCCGGCAGTTTAAGTGCGAGCACTCATTAACCCATCTTTCTTAATTACGTTTTGTTATATATTTTTTTTCTTTCAAGATAGTGGTCATAGAGTCAATTGTCTACCTGTAATAGGTTTCATTCGTATGTTTATTATACTATAGGGAAACGGGATAGAAAAAGGAGAGGTTTGAGTACCCATAAACCGGTTTAATCCGACCGCAGGCTTTTGCTAGTGCCGGTACCAAGTCCGGCTATCACAAATTCTTATCGTCATTTATGTTTATCTGTTGTCTTCGTAAGTGTTTTTCTAGCGTAGTTCGCTTGTGAATTGTGGCGTATGATTGTTTGTCTGTTGTCTTCGTAAGTGTTTTTCTAGCGTTGTTCGCTTGTGAATTGTGGCGTATGATTGTAGTTTTCGGCCATTGTAGGTGATTACTTTTATCATTTGTTTGTAGTAATATGTTGTTTGTCTCACAACATTTACTAATGTATCTCAAAACGCAATTTTATGGTTCTTTGTATCATTCATGAGTAACTTGATTACTCTTTTATTTAGGGGCCAACTCCGACCTACCGTAGGGTGTGGGGTTTCCTCACCGTTCATTGAAGATCTTATGGTGGCTTTGAGTTGTTATTGCTCCCCTTAGGGTCGTTGTCTCTTTGACACATTCCCCGTTTCCCTTCTTTTTCTTATTGCATAATTAAAAAATAATAAGTACTAATCTTGAAATTAGAATCAGTTCTTTAAGAATGGCATTGTTTTCCCAGGGGATTATAACATTTTTCTTTCAATTTCCCATAATATGGTTTTAGTCTGTTCACATGTTTTATCTTGGCTGGTTGTCGGTTTTTTTTTCCTGTATTTTATATAACACATTTTACAGAACAGTTAAAACAGTAAATGATCCAGACCAGCGAAATTTGAACATTGGAGATCTTCTCTTATATTTCCTGTGATCATTTTACAATACTACATCTCCACTGGTGAAAAATGGAAATTCTTAGCATATCAGATTTGTCGCAAATTCACTTTTAAATCGTTATATATGTCAAATATTAAGTATACACCTGCAGATATACCAATTAATTGTTCTAATTAGATATTTAAATTGTCTTACAATATTGTTTGCAAAAACATGGAGTGTTTAATGTGACTCCAAATACAGAAAATCTTACCCCTATCCCAACAAATTTTCACTAAAATTGTAGGTTTTTTTTTTGTCTATGTTCTCATAAAAATAACCAGACCACGCAAAATCTGCTTTGTACATAATTTGGTATTTTACATCCCACCTGTCGGCTTAAACTAAATATTTTGTCCGAAATTGATGAAACATTGAAATTTGCAGATTTGTCCAAAAATTACTATAAATCTTTTTATGTGGAACTTTTGGACGATTATCTGCAGATATGCTGATTTATTGTTCTAGCCGATACATAAAGTATCTTTAAGCACTGTTTAGAAAAACCAAAGAGTTTTAAATTTGACTCTTAATACCAAAAATTTTACCCCTACCCTAACAAAATAAAACTTTAAAATCCCAAAAGTGTGCTTGTCTTTACATACATGAACAAAACACACACATGTTTTACTTTCTTTTAGAACATGCATAATATATATCGTAATATGCAATTCTAACAACAAAACATATGGGTAAAATTCAATATATTATCCTATTTTCGTGAAAAATGGGAATTTTTAGCATTTCAGAATTTTACAAATTTCTAAGTTGAATAACAAAATACAGAAGTTACTGTGAATTTAGTTGAATTTGCCTACTATGAAGCGTATATCTGCCAAAACGTAATAACGTTTATTTTAGTCATATTTTGGCCATCTTTATACACTGTTTAAATGTATCAGAAGGATCAGGGAGATTTAAATACGGAAATTTCCAACCCATACCACAAAAATAGGAGGTAAAATAGCATTTCGGGGATTAGACTATAATTTAAACGAAAATAAAGCAAACATTTACTTATAACGCTAAAAATACTACAACCAGTGCGATGTCTCATTTTCTTTTCACTGTTAAATGCCTGTTTATTAAACAATAAAAATTTTTAAGAAGACTGTATATAGTATAGTGCCTGAAAAATGGAAATACACATGTACTGATATAAGTTTATAGTCAAATAGTGCTAAATACCTAGTCATTAATGAAATGTGAAATGTTCTATGTTTAGTTATTCGATGGACTGAAAAGTTGAAATCGCTCTAACTCACTTTAAAAAGCAAGATAATTATATTTTTGTACATACGTATTTAGCCTTTGGCAAATATCTGCAACACAAAAACATATTTGTCATATAAATGCAAAAATATAATAAATTCTAGAATCCGGAAACTCCGATTTTTCAATATTTCTGTTATCAAAATCTTTTTGTTTGCCTTTATAATGACGAACTGATTAGATCAATTGCAATTAGTTGGTAGCTATATATATATATATAAAGTAACAGTTTGTATGTAATTTTTAACCTGTTATTTCTCTATTTCAAACTTACTCTTAACATTAAAAAAACATTTTCATATTTTTTGGTAACAATTAAGAAAACACTTAAAAAAGATTAGATATTCACTGAAAATTACAAAACAGTCATTATATTTACTTTATCAGAGATATATTTTGGCTCTCCTTTTGTCTTTAAAAAACAAAAGATCCGACAATTCAAATTTTGCAGGAATATTTCATAATTTATTGCTCGCAAAGCATTTTCTTGGTGTTATTTGTGATAAAAAAAAAGGAGTCTCTGTGTATTTTAGTATTTAAGGGGGTAGACCTGGGTAGGCCTAAAATTTTCCACTCGTTTAATTTTCTTAATATTTTCAGCATAAGAACTACACATGTTCATGTCCACTTTCAGCAAATTTCAACAATTTTTACCGTCCCGTTTTATGTCTAGTGGTCATCAAAAACACCCTGTTTCCTCATATTATTTGGTCAGTTCAGGACTTGATTGTGATATACGAAATTGGCTCTAATTGAATTTGTATTTGATTTAAAATTATTTCAAATGCAAAGTTCTGTAGTTTAGACATGTTTGTAAGTAAGCATGAATAATAATAGTAAATTTAAATAGTCTGAAGTGAAATACATGGGTATTCTGAATAATTTAGGCTGATATTTTTACTCTATTTTGATCACTATTAAACACTTCTTGTAAAAAATTCTGTCGTTTAATATTCACCAAAAACTGAGAATAGAAAGAAAACTAGTATATGTAAGATATATCAAAATTTTAGAAAATTCTACCGTCCCATTTTTTCCCAATTTAGAATAAAGTGGGTAAAAATCAATAAAATTGCTGAATCTGTGCTACAAATTACCTCCCTTGGAAGAAATCTGACTTTTACATATTTTCATTATCTTTGGACGTCATTGCAAAAATATAGAGTAAAATGCACTTATTATAAATAACTGAATGTTGGGTATTTGTTTTCACGACAAAATTAATATTTATATGCTGTGTGGAAAAAAAATTACAATTTGAAAATTTTAATAATACTTATCGTAATGATTCTATTTGTTTGTGTAAGTAATAAAAAAGTGAAAAACAGAGTTATCTCCTCCTAGCCCAGGTCTACCCCCTTAAAAATGACATTTCAAATACTCAATGTTTAATCATTTCAAGCTGAATAAAATAAATTAAGTTGCGTTGAATATTTGTTGGAATGTGTTATATATTTGCAATTTATGGACCTGTAGTAAGTCTAAAATCTTCAAATGCATACTTTCTAATAGCTAAGATATAATGGAACGATATTTTATCAACCTTTTTAAGTTATTAAAAAAAAACAGGATAACAGCAAACACCTACAATGGACAGGAACTACAATCACATGCGACAATTTACAAGCAAACTGCACCAGAAAAACAATAATGAAAACAAGAGACAAACATAAATAACGATAGGAACTCGGGATAGCCGGACTTGGTACCGGCACTAACAAAAGCCACTGGTAGGGTTAAACCGGTTTATGGGTACCCAAGCCTCCCCTTTCTCTATCCCGTTTCCCTATAGTATCATAAACATGCGAATAAAACCCAATAGAGGTAGACTACTAACTCAATGACCACTATCTTGGAACAGAAAAGCATATGACAAAACGTAATTTAGAAAGAAGGGTCAAAGAGTGTTCGCCGCTAAACTATATCAAATTTATGAAGTATTTACACAGCAAAATTTTGAAAAACAGAAAATTCTGATTTGCACACTATTTCGAGCTGAAGAAAAGTTTGCTTCTTGTGAATTAATAGCATGTATTTGATATTTCATTTTATTTTATGATTTGTCTTGTACTACCTGCTAAATGTTTCTTTTTTACATCCTTGAATATCTAAATTAAGTACTCTAACTCTATTATGTCATTATAATTATTATTTTTCTATTTCTTCTTTTTTGTTTTGTGTTGTATTTTTTCTTTTGCTTCTTTATATGTATATGAAATGTGAATAAAGGAAATAAAAATAAAGAATTATAAAAAAAAAAAAAAAAAAAAAAAAAAAAAAAAGTTTGCTTCTACCTAATTTGTCTTTGGCATGTAAGCTTAAGTGAAATACACATAAGAATTTGCATTAAACATTATCTATTTATCATTTATAGCCTGAGTTTTTTAAATTTTCCCTAAATTTTAAAATTTTAGGGGGTGGGGCGATGCTTATTTTGACATTTGTGAGAATACAATAATTCTCAAAGTAAATATTTTTCACATAATTTGTAGCTACCATATCATAAGTTGTTATTATATTTGCAATTGTTAGATAAATATTCAAATTTTTACGTTTCCAAAAGTCAGAAAGTCGATAGTGTGAAGATATTTAAAATTTCGAAAATATCCATTTTTCGAAAATTTTAATACGAATATAAAAATTTAATGTACTTTAATGGTCTTATTTTCAAACATTGTATCACAACTGATAAGGTAGGCTTAAATAACCTTAATCAAAAGACGAGAGTAGTTTTTCTGAAAGGAACTGACGGCTAAAATCATAGAAATTGCATAAAGTGGCCGAACGTGTGATCATAGTAAAGAATATAAAATAACTTTCAATTTGATTATAAATTTTGGTACATCTTACTTATCTACAGGAAATTGTGGAGCTTAAAAGATGGAATTTAGGTTCAAACGAAAATTATAGAATTTTGTGTGATGTACTATAAAAGTTGCCCTATACTGTTTATGCTTGAAAGTTATATTAGTGTTAACATTGTTTATTTTGACGAGAGGATATAATAGGACTGAAAAAAATTCAGTCCGAATCAGAAGTGGTTAAAAAAAGGGGGGGCTGGAAAATGATTTCAGTCCATGATCTTATCCTTAAACTCTAACTCAGTTGGTCCTTGATTTTAGACACTAGACGCATGTAATTTATTTTTCAAGACCTGCATATGCAGATATGCTTATCCTGAAGAAAATATAAGATTTTCAAGTTTGTCGTTGTTTTCAGACGTGTTATATCTATGAAAACAATGCAAAAACACCAACATTCTCGACGTACTGGATCTGAGAAGATACACCCTTCGTGAGAATAATGAAACAAACCAGTAGCCTGAAATGGACAATACCACATGTAAAAGTTCTTTTTATCAATTCTTTATCAAAACACAATGAAAAGATAAAAATACAGTGAAACAAAACCTATTTACTAAGACTACACTACAAACATTGAAGCAAAGTATCGACAGCTACATGTACATCGTGGACTTTTTGACTACAAATGTAACATGAGTAGGGAAAAAGATATTTGTCAGTGTCTGTACATTGTACTACAAATAACTCTTACAAAATTGTAACTCTAATTAGTTAGATTTTAACGGCCAGTGAAAAAATTATTACCAAAAAAATACTTTTAGTGTGTTTTGATAAAGAACCAAATAGATTTCGAAATATTAACTTTTAAATGCGTTTACTGTTCAATTCAGTCTACTGTTTTGTTCTGTATATATGTATATATTTTTAATGAATAACTTCATATTTACAAAGACAAAGATAAACAATACATCGACATAATACATCTATATAATCTATATAATCTATAATCTATAAAATCTATATAATACATCTACAAACAAAACATTCACAAATACAAGAAATATGATATGATAAGAGAGACATATTTTTAAACACCATACAGTAGGGATTATATTAATTAATAAATTCAAATTAGACAGGCGATTAAAATTAAATGTTCTAAACGTAATTTACCATTTTTATGGATCTGGAATTTGGCTCCAGGGGTTCCAGTATTTAACATATTCATCAGGATTAAAGTGCCTAAACATATTTTTTATGGATCTAGAATTTGGCTCCAGGGGTTGTTCCAGTATTTAACATATTCATCAGGGTTGAAGTGTCCAAAAGAAACATATTTCTCTTAAGTTAAGTTTTCTTTTACCCTTCCGTCACTTAACTTTACTTTATAAATATATGTATATTTTAAAAAAGGATACGGAATAAATGAACATGTGACCATAACACATATGTTAACTCCAACAGCAATAATTTTAATGAGCTGTATGGCCATTTCGGAAATTAATTCTTCATCAGCAGCACTAGAACCCAAACATAGGAAATCCACGATTTAAAAAAAATGTTTAAAATGCATAAAACCAAACGAAATCCGAATAATCTGTAATATCAAAGTTAGCTAAGGATATATACGTATCTGTATAAAATAATTATAACGACACTAAAATGAAAATTGATGGTAAATTGACAGCAAAGTTTCGCCTTTCCACAGGCTTCGTCAGGCTGATTCGTCTATATATATATATATATA